>DWLS01000571.1:0-28758 GCA_018246255.1 Pachliopta kotzebuea
TTTTTGTGTTAAACCCACTTTTTCTCGCCCGCCACGCCGGGACCGGCGTGCTCAGGGTCCGATGACGCTTTCCCGGCCAAAATGGGGGCCGAAACCACCCCAAACCCCCCAAAAAAAAAAAAAAAAAAAAACTAGAAAGTATAACCGCTGTAGTCAATTACGAAGCTTAAAAATATCGCTGGCATTATTCTGCGGTATTAAAAAGAGAAGGGTTCTCAATCCTTATAATCGTTAGGAGCGACTTAAGATTCCGTCGACTTAAAACCACAAAATCTTTGTTTTTACAAGAGGATTGCCACTTCGGTAACCCTGAATATTTTAGGTATTTTGTTAATTTCCAAATCCTCCTTTTTAACTCGTCTCGGACTTGGAGGGTAGTCGGCATTCACCGTTAACAGTTTCATGATTAATGACTGAAAACTCTTTGATGGCTTTTTAATTAGAGCTAAAATAGGGGTGTTATGCCGGGCCCGGGTGGTTGCGGGACGTTGTTGCGACCACTGTTATATTTCATGGTGGGGAGAGAGGCTTCGAATTTGCAAGGCTAATAAATTGCGAAATACCTAGGCCTTATTGGCTCAAAATTGAATCGTTGGAATGGGTATGGATTAAACTCGTAACGCTACTTGTGGATATTATTTTATTGAACTATTGCCTTTGAAATGTTTTATATTCTTTTCACCTTTTCGCGCTGCTTTACATAAGAGTGTTTGCTTATTGCCAACACAGGAATCGAATTTCTAACTTTGCATTACAAATTTATTTCCTCCTCCTCGAACTCGCCTTTCAGATTATTGCCATTCTTCAGTGAAAACAACGATTAATATTCAATATGAACAGCCCATTTGAATGATTGTTCCCGTAGGCTCACCGTTTTCGGGATCACCTCGGCGTTTGTCGGCATTTTACAATTAGAAAGACATAAATGTTTCATTTATCATAAAATTTTAATGTTTCGTTTAAGATTTAGATAGATTTTAACCGGATTTAGTCTTAACTGTTTAGTTATTTATTAATAATTATTACAATCTCGTCGGTTGTTGGGGTTTTCCGTATTTTTTATTTACAATACTTGTTTTCTACAAATTAGATAAATGTTTGCTATTATCCATTATGATTTGTTACTGTGGCATTTATGAAAGTCACGGATTTCTCGTCGAGGCTGCAAGAATATTTCCATTACCATCGCAGGCACATCGAAAACAATGACTTGTCAGAAAGTTATACTTACCAACCACTACAAACATTTAGGACAAACAAAACAATTTTTATGCCGCCGGGATTACGACGCCGAATTTCGAATACTTTTAAAGTGGAAGCGATCTTTTAGCGTAGTCATTGTATCTTATTTGCATAAGAATACCCCCCAAGTGAAACTTCAACCTCAACGTTTACTAATTTCGAACAATTTGCACGTTAATTTATGCATTTAAAATATCCCAAACAATGTAAAAAGTTGTAGCGCCGGCGGGACTCAGATGTGCCGTCGGAGCATTGTAATGTATGTTCGTTATTAGGAAACAAAGTTTTAAATTCTCCATAATCCTCTTAAAATTTGATTTATTTCCAATTAAATTTATAAGCTTCTTTACTATTTGTTTTATTTAACACGTTATTCGTGTCGGGAATTTAGCGTATTGACCGGATTGATTTATTCTCTCGTGTGTGTCGTTTACGAAACGAAAACAATGAGAATTAATCTCTCTTCGCTTTCCAAAATACGCTGTTGTTTTAGTATAATGTCACTAAGGACTTTTTGCAAACATTGATGTTTATAAAACTATAAATTACTACTCCGATCGGAGTGGAGGTCTTTGGAAATGGCCTATGTTGAACAGTGACCAGATATCGGCTGCTGATGATGAAAATACTCTTTAACGTACAAATACCTACTTTGCGAAATCATGTAAAAGAAAGAAACATATTTAATGAGCCAATAATTCGAAAAATGCCTTTACGTACACGTTTCAGTATTACTTGCAGGTATATATACATCTGAGGTCTTTTATTGATATTCCCATTTCTTTTACCTTTCCATTACTTGACATTCCTTCCTCATGATTAAGCCCTACAAGAAATACGTTTTCTGTCTATTAATAGTAAGGTTTGTTGACCGATAATATCTTGTTTTCATAAATTCATTTTTGGAAAAGAAAGAAATGAAAGCGAACATTTACGCTTGTATTTAAAATAGTTTTATTACAATTTAAAATCGTATTGTTTTCAAATTGTTTATGTTTAAACATAATTTAAACACATTTAAACTAAGTATATCGCTCCTTTATTTGAACAACGTTTAATTAACACAAATAAATTCTATAGTTTCCTAAATGTGTGTGTAAGTTTATACTATACAAATGTACTTATTGTGGGTAAGACTCCACTATTTTATCTGTTTATTTTGAAACTAAATAAGTTAAGATCGTAAATAGCAAATTGTTTAAGCGGAGCAATTATACTCACATTATCTCATAAAATATGAATGGCAAGTCACGCGTATTCCCCACCTCGGTGTTGCTTAACAATTTGCCTAAGCTGGTTAGAAAACAGTTTTCCTTTCGTAACTAACATAAAACAATTTCTCACAGAGTCAGCAGTGTCCACTCGGAATCCGTGGAAGTTTAACTCCAAACAATAGTTAAGCGAAGCAACAAAGAAAGTTGGCCGACTGCGGTGGGTTCGTGTGCGGACCGACTTAAAGCTCACGTCGTTTGTTGTGTACTTTTACTTCTAAATAGCGATACTGTTTAATGTAGTATTTATATAATAACTAAGAGAACAGAACAGATGTGGTCTGTTGGTTTCTGTTTAGATTATCAACACAAGGCCTGACCCTGAGCCGGGTTGCCTGAGGCCGTAGTGAAAAGTCAAAACAGTATGAAAGATGAAACTCTACAAAACAACATTAAATCAAAATGGGTAGTTAAATTACACACTCGTAGTAGAGTTTTGAGATTTTAGTGTTGTTTTGAATCGATGTTAATATCGAATTGTGAGAACATCTTAAAAAAAACTTACTCATTAGCAAGTGCATTTTTTACTACAGTCAATGTCTAGGCGCGTTGCTGTTTACATATACATTTTAACGACAAGTATGTAATATATAATAATTAAGTAATTTACTTATCACCAGAAGTAAAATAACCACGTGATGAAATAACAAGAGCCAAAGAAATCATTCGATTTATTCCGTTTGCCATTCATCATCTACAAAAGGATAATTCAATATATCACTTGATTAGGTGGAACTAATATCGTAAGTCAAGTTAATATTAATCGAAGTCGACTCAAGGTCCGATGGAAAAATAAATATTCCTGCGCGATGTCGATACGTGAGTAAAAACTTAATTCAGAAAAATTCTACAAGAGTTTTCACTTGCTCGGGAAGTATATATGTGTAGAGGGAGGGGGTTGGTGATTTATTTGCGGGTATGAGGCGTGAAGCAAATGAACTGCCCGTGTTGGGAGATATACGAGGAGACCGCGCAGTAACTAGGGGGTGGTGTGAAGTAGGTGTCTTAGATCACGGAGACCGAGGCGCCTCGCTTAAGTTGGATCATTACAAGTATCTGTTGCTTCGCGGATTTGTTAGAATACTTATCCGGATCAATGCGGTCGATGTAATAGACATTATAAATATCTTAACCTTACTGCAGCACTTCACGGTATAATTACAAACAAAATTACAACGGACGTTTTAACAGAGAGGTTTTGCTGTAATTATACATCGATCGAATACTCTCTATTTAGTTTTTACGGCACCATATATTTATTATAGTAAGTAGTAGCAGTTGCAGCTTATCATTAACAGAACGTTCGGCTTATATTATAGTTATTTAAAAAGTTTAAAAAGTATAAATAGATAGTTTTCATATTATAACTATTGAATTTAAAATGGGTTTATCAATTTCTAGTGTTAACATACGGCTAGTTAAAGCTGAAGTCAAATCTTGTTACTTGCGAAACTGTCATCTCCGACTGGTGATTAATCAAGCCCCTAAGTGCTTCTCTAGTCTTGTTTTTCTAACTGCAGTTCACGGAAACTGTAATTTATGCGGCTTAACACTTCCACTCCCAATTCGGAAATACGAAATCGTCGAGTATCCCAGAGCAAAACCGAAGGTTTATTTATGGAGCGTTGGGTTAAGTTTTAAACTAAAAGTTTGGGGTGCAACGGACGGTTGACTTTTTTGGTTCAACTTGCTACTAACCCTGTGGGATGAAAATCCCGTTTGTTATATCGGTTTGCTCAGCTTATTGTGTTTACTTCGTAAATTTATGTTTGCATTTTCAAACGAAACAAATTTTAAGTTCCTCATTGAATTGGTGACAGGAAGTAAACATTTTATATTGGTAAGATAAACAGTAGACACCAAAGGTAACGTCCGTAAAAAGATTCCCCGCATGAAAAAAAAAGACACCAAAGGAGATACTTTACAAAGGTTTACAGGCAATAGTTTGCAGTAGCCCTTGTTCTGTGCAAGTGTTTATTTTGTGTATTGACTAGCAATCTATTTTCGCTAAAAAAGAACCAAACAAACAGCAGCGCGCAGTGGGCGCCGGCGTGATTGCGCCAAGGAACCTGAAACACCGTGTTTGTTTATCTTCCTTTGCCTTTGATTAGCTACTTTAGTCTTTTTATATTAAAAAGTAAACATAAAATAAGTTTTATATCGCTTTAATTGCAAAGTGGAATTTCTTAATTGAATACACAATTTTTATACCTTCTTTAAACTAATTCACTTGTTAGTAATTTATCTTTCGCAATAGCTTAAGTTTTAAAACAAATTACGGCTCGTTTTATGATTTAGGATAAAAGAAAATATCTTTACAGAACATTAAGAAATAAGCATAACTTGAAATAGCAAAACGTAACGAGATTAAACTATATTGGAACGGAGAAAGTTACAGATATAGAATCCAAAGGAAATTGTTTTTTCTTTCGAATTACTTAAAACAGATTTTTTATCAAAATGACAAGGGATCAAATAGGACGGACATTGTGCTCTTGATTTTTTCATTTCTACTCACTTACTACTACTTACGTAAAAGATTCAGCTTCATGGTAATTTATAAGAAAATACTAATGAATACAATAAATACAATAAATAATTTATGTTTTATGACCACATTTCAACAAATCCATAGAAATTAGTTTAGTTTCATCAAATTATACACATTTATCAACTACACATAGTAAAAATATGATGTTATGGATTATTTTGCATGTTACTAAATGACCAAGTTTTAACTAAAAATTAAACAAACGTGAAACAATTTTCGGGAAGAAAAAAAGTACTAAAATTAAACATAAATAATGTAGTCTAATTAAGTATGCCCTAAAAACACTGAAAGACATTTGTCACAGTGTTTTTAAGGCATTTTACAAAGGTATTAGATAGAGAAAGTTGTTAACATTTCCACTTTAGTCCCTCGACGGAATCTTGACCTAGAGTTGTTTTTCTACCGTCCTCCCTTTGTTATTCTACCCGCCGATTTGATTTTGTTACACACCGTCCCAACTGTTAAGCTGTAATTACAACCGATTTATTTGCATGAACCTTATTGAGATAACACTACATATATAACAGGGTATAATAAAACTTGCCAGAACATTCTATACGTCTGATTAAAGCTGTTTATACATATGAAACCCTGCGAATTATTTCATTCAATATATTTAAAATAACGATTTTTAAGATTAAGAAAACAGTTAGGTGATTGGCTTTGCTTGTATATTTAATATTTATTAAAAACAATACTTAAAGTTTCAATTGAAATTTATGATTTTTAAGTTAAATATTGTTGTTTAACATGTTAGAAAAAGGAAGAAATTAAACAGTAACCGTACAAATTGCTTACATTAGACTGTACTCTTAATGTGATAAGAGTGATTATGCTTACACTCTTCATATTTTTACATTACAATACTGGAAATAAAATAGTCGAGTCAAAAGCACAAATCTTTTGAGGTTATGTTCCTTCCACCTCTCAAAGGCAACAATTAAAACAATAAGTAGCGGGGGAATGTGGGGTGTAACTACTGAGTGGAAGCGAATGACAGATTTCGCGCAAGGCACCGCTTTTGCGAGCTCTTATACGGAGAATGCCAAAGGTGGGTAAATTATGTGACGTCACGTCCCAACTGGAATGTAATTGGAATATAATGGCAATACCAAACATTTTCTTTTTAATTCCCAGTTCGGAATAATTCTATGGAGTAGTTCTATTCTTTTCGGTTCAATTTTTTTGTACTATATGCAAGAGACCGTAGATGTTTTGAAGATGAGGTCGCTGGATGAAACAATTGTATTGAAAATTCTTAATGTTTATTATTCAGTGTTATTACTATGACATGTAATATTAAGTTATAACACGAGGTATTCTAAAACATTTTGTATTCGTAATTTATAGGAAAGTTTTTGGCAGAGCGCGATTGTTCGTTACCCCATGTGTCACGCCGGTCGGATTGCATATCGCGGCGCGTCAAACAACAAAAGTTTCACGTATGTACCTCTGTATTGCTAAAACAATGAATGCAATGTATGTAAAACGAAGGGGTGTCGCCGACGCGATAGTTCTCATGACGGCCTACCGATGCGGAAGGAAGCCGCACTCCAGTTTTTTTCAACATGGCTGCCTGTCAAACGTCAGACTGACGCAAGGATCAAGGAAAACAAGATGGCTGCCCTTGCGGTAAAAGGGGCAGTTAAGTTATTTTGCTGAATGATTTAAAATCAATCCGACAGGCAGCCTGCAGTTTGTTAGCGCTGCCACTCCTTTTTATTATTTTTTATAGTATTCATCTTGTGTGTTATTATTTTCTGTCCTCATAAACTGTTTCTAAATTAGTTACTTTCGCACAAAATAAATACAGGCTATTTCATTTTTAAAATAAAAATATTAATAGCATTAAGTACATAATTTGGTTAATACCTTAATTCGGTATGCTTATCTTTTGAAGTAGAAGTAAAAGATTTTCTTAGTAAATAAAAAATATGCATGTTATAATCAGGGATACGCATTAAAATTTTCCTTCTGTACAAGCGATCAAGGTTGTCCTTAACAGCATTTTGGCATTTCTCTCAAAGTGAAGCAGCACTCAGGGCTACGGGCAGGGCAATATGAAACAGGCCGAAGTAGAGAATCGCACTCCAAAGGGCCCGGGCGTCTCGGATGTCGCTGTGAGAGACCATTCGCGGGGCCCGGCCACACCCCCCACTCGACACACACATAAGCCTACAAGCGGTCCGCTTTATTTATTATGTACAGCCATTAACGCCACTGCCATCATGGCGGCAAGTTTTTCAATTTTTAATTTCCCTCTTAGACCGCCCCGGTGACACTTATCGGGACCCCTAAATTGACCCTCGAGTCCGTAACTCATTTTGATCGACGTAGTCGTCGATACGTCTAACATCTTGTTGCGAAAATTTGTTTAATCGAATTTCGACTGAAATTCATTCTAAATGCTCTACCTTTACTTTAGAAGACTTCCTTTAACAACATTTTAGTTAGCCAAGTTAATTAAAAAATTTAAAGCGAAATTCACACTTGTACACAATGTGATTCATAGCACAAGTACATCATCACTAAGGCGTGTACCCGCTGCGGGGTGTTTGTTAGTCGTGTCTACCTACGGCTTCATTACATCTACCCCCAAAACGTAACCGAAAATTTTATGTGGCTTCTAAGTACGACCGGACCAAAATGGCGTCCGTCTTTTTTTTTGTAATTTGGCGGCCCCTCCTTTGCACTAATCACATTAGGTTAAGCAACTTCAGCATTAAAGCAGCGATGTTACGCAGTCATTCTTAAGCATATATGGAGCTTCGACCCGAAAGTTTTTGGGTTTAACTGACCGCATCTCCGTCCACTTAAGTTCTTAGGAGGGAAACTATGCCGGTGACATTTAACGTGTCAGGCATACGGCATACGGAGACGTTACATGGTGGAGCCCACAATTCCGCAACTATCCGGCCCTCGGTACGTGTAGCCTTAGGCGCACGCGAATTTCGATTGCCAATTCTCTGAAATTTATTTCATTAAATTTAATTCTGAACTGTAAGGGCAGCCGGCTGGGAATTCGGTCAGGAGCAAACGAGTTAAAGTTCAGGAGTACCTCGGCAAATTAATCTTAAGGGAATTTCGATGTTATCCTGCTCCACGGCCTTCCAATACGCTAAGTCCGTCTGACGTTATAAATTAACAAACCCTCGCAAGTAATTAAGCAGGAGGTGTGTTTCACATTGAATTTAACGAACAAAAATTCAATTAACCCAAATTGTGTTAGAATAATTTTTCAACACGGCTTATTCTTATTTACATATCTCGTAAATCTAAATCAGCGGAGGCCTGTCTTGTCATCAAGCCCGGACCCACTACCTCGCGATAAAATAAAAATAAACAACGCAGCTTCAAAGAATGGTTGTTTGCATTATTTTTTATATTTTCTGTAAAGCCCTAATATGAAAGTTGCATTCACACGAAATTGCTTCTTTGAAACTGTTTACTTCCCATATTTTTAAATTTTATATTTCATTTTTGAATTGTAATACATAAATCAATTGATAGGTATACCTTAGAAACTATAGTAATTCTTAGAGCATTTAAAACGCTTTGTGAATAATACGAGAAAATCCTAATTTATCTGTTAGCGAAGAGTCAAAATAAGTCTTTTAAAATAGTACACCAAATGTTACATTAAATTTTGTAATTAACACTGTTAACTATCCATTAAAATTCGTCAAATGAGTCGCCTCCATTTGCATATTTTGCAACGTCGGTGGAGTTTTGGGCGGGCAAACGCTGTCGGTTAATTTTCTAGAAGTCCCACGTCGACGGTACCTCGAAAGCCTTTCACGGTGGTCCACGGTATGGAATTAAATGTTGATTAATTTCGTACAGTTTTGGACTCAAGCTTGGTAATGTAAAACGTACACAGGTGTTTATTTTAATAGTACTTAGCAACTAGTTAACTTTACCGTCGTATGCGGACTAAGGGCTCGATAATTCACCACCCCGACATAAATATTATAATATCATTATTCCTCTTCATGTGGAACTCATTGGTTTTCTCATTACCAGACATATCTGCATTATATTATTCTTATTTTCAAATATTTGTCAGTAAGGAAAAGAGCGAAAATCGTCAATATTACGTAGTCGCACTAAGAAAATTGTTTACGCTTTCCAAACTTTTCCTTTGCTCTTCTTTAAAATATGACTTTTATTACTTTCTTTTTATAATTAAAACTCCACTTTACTTCTTCTATGAATCTTTGTTACTACATACTATACTCTATCTCTGTTTCCTATAATAACATCTGGAGACCTGCAGTTACATACTCCGCTCTCATTTCATTTAACTCACCTGGATCATTTAGCCATATCTGGTTTAACTAAAATGACTAGGTCACAGCTTCTAAAATCTTCTGCAGAGGAAAAACAATTCGGTAGACCATACACTTAGGCATGACATCGTATGCCTATTATTGTTATAAACTAGTCAGTCATCCGCAAGAATCGTCTTATTATCCGGGTCTTCGTTACCTTTTTAGATACGTACCGGAATGTCCTAGAGGCTAAATTACATACTTTGGACACAAAGTTCATGAGTTCGATTCTCAGTGAAATTTTCTTTCACAGTACTTTAATTGACCTTTCATATCTCAACCGGAAGAGCTATGGACTTGTTAGTTCGGTTTTCTCTTCTCCTTATCTTATGTAATTTTATCTTATAACAATACTCGTAGAAATTCTGATTTAAAGGTTATCAAGAGTTACGGAGTATTTAAATCAGCACTTCAATCTCTTTTACGCTAATCATCGTCATCACAATCAGCCGATAAACGCCCACTGTTGGACATAGGTCTCTCCCAATGATCTATTCAACACCCACTCTGACTCACACATCCTCTCCGACTCTCATCAGCTGCTTAAGGCTATCAGATAATGGGAACTAAAATACACATAACCTTATACATTGAAGTAATCAGCCGATTGTATGAGTCATTGCATTAAGTTAATAGTGAATTAAATGTATGAGATTGAATAAATGCATTGGCATACACCATCGCAGGCTTGACGTTTTCCCGCACACTGCTCGACTCTGGGGACTGCTCTGCTGTCAATCACTTAACCACCAGCCCACAGATCGCATAAAATATTTACAAACCTATTTCTGAGTGGCCGCGAATCCATTATACTGGCCTTTTATAAATGCTCGCCCTATCATATTGCATAGGGTGGACTTAATATAGCGCTCTTAACCGGTAATCGTTACTTATTTATGACCTGATGTCTAGACACGTTGAATTAACTTTGTTCGCTTTCCAGTTTTTTGTCACGAACCTTTAAATTTATAAACTGCGAGTCGCATTACATACCAAAACATCGTTAGTAAGGTAAGAATTATTTATAAATACCTTTTGAAGGTGAAATAGCCTGACGATATTCTGTTTTCAACATAAATTTATTTTTATCGTAGATTTATATCAAAAAGTAATTTATGTCTGTCAAAGAAACATCACAACTGATCTTAAATTAGTATAAATCTTTTGAAAACTTTTTGATTAAAAAATTTTACAAAAAAGTTACAGACTTTTTTTTTGGAAAATTCATCATTATTTCATGCTAAAAGTTTATACATTAAATAAATAATTCCTTTACAAATAGTTCCTACTTTTCTATTACCATATTAATTAATATCGTCTTTACATAACGTTACTTTCAAATACCTTTTAAGACTGCCGAAATCATTGTTTATCCACAAGAGATTTATATTTCGAATCTCAAAGTACTTTTAGTTCCAATGCCGCCCTATCAGCTCTGCACAGAGTAAATAACGAGTTGAAAAATGACAGTAATAACTATCGGGATAATGAGTGGGGCGGAAATACCCTGAGGGATACATGGGGTGCCTGAGTAGACCAAATGTCGCAATGAGCGCTGCACGGAGCCCGCACACGGCACCCGCAAGGTAAACAGACCTCTGACGATTTCGAAAAGCATTTTACGAATGTTCACATTGATTATTTTATTGCACATTTTGAATTACATTTATTAAACATCTTCAACTTCACAATATTTCTTAAATTGTGACCCATATGGTATCTACAGCAGTATAATTTCATTAATAATTGAAATGAAAATTTTAACTACTTAAATAACAATTAACGGCAGAGACATTAAAATGATTTATACTGAAAAGGAACGCATTTATTTCCGATTTCTTTTTTTAATTAAAATTGACAAACTTGTGCCTCAAGTAAACCGTGAAGAAAATTCTGAAGCGTAACGTTAAATAAATTATATGATACGCAAGATAAGGCTGCCCGGAATAGCGGGAAGTTTGCTTATCGCGCCGTCTCATTTCCACCCAATTTTGTTTCACATGGCGACGAAATCTCTGGCCTTTCTAAACTCCGTAACAACAAACGCGAAAAGATGCAGTGTGCAGATTTATCACCACTCTTATATTCCTCGCGTTAGCTGTATGCCAGATTGCCACAAATACCAGTATCTGGGGCGCTTAATGTCTTCGTATAACCGTGTCGTTGTAATGACTTCTTTTGATGGGGCCTCATCTGACTGTCATTATAGAAGTCACAATGAGGACATTAAGGCGAAAGAGGTATGCAAACGATTATAAGCCTTATATCATTTAGGTATAATGAAATAAAGAACTATTTCTTTAAGTTACTTAATTGGAATCACTTATTTTTGAAATATTTTCCCTCTAACCGCTTGTGCAGGTTAATCTTAGAAAAGGATGAGCTTTCACAGAAAAGCTTTTACGTTGTAAAGAATATAAAGAGTGAAAAGAATGCTATAATATTATTATGGCGAGCAGCAAAAACAATCTGACCCTTTTTGAATCTACAGAAAGCACTACAAATAGACTAGATTATTTAAAATAATTCCAAAATACTCAAACAAAGAACTATTAAGTAGAACTTTCAATTATTTCTTCACTAAAAGATTATTCCTTACTACTTATTAAAACTCATATATGTAATAGCGGTGTATATCGATTTTATATATCCGATTACAATTTCACCACTCTTCTCAATTTTACACCCTTTAAAAGAAGAAAATTAAACTTTTTTTATACAAAATTCGTCGTGTCTCGCAGACTGTACAAGTTTACCGAGACACGAAAAACCCAATTAAAATTTCTTTGCGAATGGCTGAGTAAACGGAGCAAAAATTGCTACAACGCAAATAAAGACTAGGTAAGCTTCTACTCAATTTAGGTTCATCATAAGGTATTCATAAAGATGTTTCAGCAAAACGACTAACGAAATAGCATGGTGGGAAGTCCGCAATTACAAGAAGCCTGCAATTTTATCTACAACAACTACGATGGAAATGTCCCGTGATGAGTACTGACACTTTATATTATACAAGATAGAATTGAAATTTAATGACATAAAGTCTTTCATAATGAATATTATAAACTTTGTTAAAAGCTAAATGTGCAATGAAATTATAATCTATTGTTTTTAAATTAGTTATCGTCAAAAGCTTTAACAGAAACGCTCAAATATTTTGGTACATCCTGATAGGTCTATGACTGATAGACAAGTAATAATTATGAAAAGAAACAAAAACAAGGTTAATTCTTATTTGACGAAGCAATCAGATGAGGAGGTTTACCTCATTATTTTACCAACGCCCACAGCAATGTAGCAATAGTAGGGATGATTTTAACTACACCACATTATGCCCATGGTTATGACCTCAAAAATGTTAAATCATTACACAAGTTTTTACTAGGTACGACGCTTTTCTAATGGAAATACAATATTTTTTGTGGTAGAAATCGACAATGTGGCGAGTGCTGCCTAAACACTCTCTATTAAAGACTAATGTGGTAAAACCTATAGGTTTCGTCATATAATAAACTTGGAGGTAAAATTTTCATTGATGTCAAAGATAAATGCATTTGCAATCGGAAATTAATCTATATAGATTTCGAAAGACGCATTTGAGCCCCCCGGGCGACTTGCAGACATGAAAATGTACTCATTTGTCAGATCTTCCCCTCCTGTGGAAACTGTCAGAGAAGGCCTATCAAATATCATTTGAAATTAATCTTTGTTCCTTACGCCCATTTCGCATTAAGCCTATAGTGTCTTCACTGTCACTATTTTAATATACATTGCACTCCATTGTAACTGATTAACAGTGAAAGCTTAGTAAATTACTAAGCTTCTATTTATACAAAATAGTAAGTGTAGTAACAATATATTTGTTATTCAAGAAAAGAGTGAATAGGCATTTATTGGGTCAATGCGTTTTACCATCATAGACCATATCACCACTTAACACCAGGTGGGATCGTGGTCAAGCATTGGCCCCTAACCAAAAAAAAAAAATATTATAATATAAATAAACTCCTTTCTCATTAGACTAGAATCATCCATATTGCTTTACAATATGGATAATTCTAGTCTATATTCTAGTATATATTACGAAACTGTAAAATTATATTTCTTGTATATTTGATGTTTTTGTGACACAAATAAATATATGAATTCCGTATTGTATCTAATATCTAAATCGCTACAAATCTCACTTTCCTAGTAAAGTCTCAAAGAATTGTAGCCTTAGAGTTTTCAAATGTATCAACGTTCAGGTCGCCACTTAGACGGCTTACCGCGTCTACTCGGATCATTTTGTGCGCTGCCCTCTTCTATGTATTAATATAATCGCAGGGAAGCTTTATTTTACTCTCCCCCGGACCCCCTTAGAACCTCAGATGTATGGCAGTTATAAGTCAAGCGAATTAATCCCTATCACTTGACAATAAAATGGAAGTAACGTCTCAAGAAGTTAATAGAAATTTATTAGACGATCCCCAGAGATTTGACTGATTGTCTGATCTCATAGTTTTTACTTATTCTGTTTTTTTTATTAATTTTCGTTAATTTCGCATTTTCAAGTTAGACTACATTCATTACTAATTGCCTATAAAATTAAGAATTATTTATACTCATTTAATACTCCGAGGTAACGCTTGTATACTACGTTTTAAGTTTAGTAACTAAATAAAAAAAAAACTACGTGTAGATTGTGAATTTTCCATTGTGGATTAGTGTATATCTTTAAATTAAAGTCTTGTCATAAATATTAAAATAAATTGTATTTTTGATTAGTAAAAGTTATGTGTAGTTACTAATCTGTGCCGTTGTTTTCAATTTCAATTTTATCTGGCTAAAGAACGTTTATGTATATAAAATTACAAGAAAATATACGTGGATGTACCGCAATGTGCCAAATTCAGTTCAAATCTCATCAAGTGGCAGTTCAATCAAAAATTTTCCGCTTTTCCGCCGCTTTATTGGCCGTTGCATCGCGGACCACATTTCAAACAAATTGAAAATCAATTTAACAAAAGACCCCTTCACGAAATAGGCTAGCGGTGTTGGGAAGAAACAGACCTGTTAGTAACTGAGAGGGTAGAAATCGGAAAATACATCACCTTAAAGCGAGCAGGGAAGATTCATATCAGGCAGGAAATTCGAGTCGCGTCCCGCTTCTCACACAAGTGAATTTTTTCTTAGGAAACGAAGCCTTCCCGAGCTTTCACATATGGACTACTGATTCATGAGTTTTATCTACCATGAAATATGTGCGTTAGAATTTATTGAAAGTTACCGGCTCGTTCGCGCTAAAATCGATTAGAACGAGCAATAAGTATTTATTACATGTCAAATTTCGCTGCGTTGCTTCAACTAGAAATTTATGCAGGAAATTTTTAGCATTAAAAGTATGTAGTAAAGAATGCATCGCCCGAGGGGAATTGTGTGAATAATACACCCGAGACGTAACTTAATTTTCTGCATAGAAATTGGCATTCTTTTGTACTATTCGTTGATTCACGCACCCCATCGCTGGGATACCTACAGCGATTATTATTACGTTCGAAAACCCATCAAAAGTTACAATTGAAAAGTTAAAGTATTCCAGGCGGGACGTTAAGCCTCCCCCAGTGTCTACAAATGATATTGATGTAAAAATATTTTTTTACATTGCTATAAATGACAAAAATTAATTACAAATCAGTACGGAAAAGGAGAACTTATATATACTGAAGGCATAAACCCTGTCACATAGGTGTTCCTTAAATATGTAACAAAATACATAATAAAAACATATAATAAACAATAAGACGTATATATATATACATGCATAGATGTTTAAATATGTATATATAAATGACATACTCATATATTCTTTGACTCTGATTATGATTCGTTGTAATAACATAAAAATATCTTTTAAACTCTCTTTTGTTAGAATGAAATAAGTAAACCTACCTTGTATTTCGTAATAACATAAATCTTATCTAAGTTTTTTCGTCTGTCAGTTGTTGGAATCGGCGGGATCCCCTGGGCCGTCACGAAATACCTCCGTCGAATATTTTTTTAAAGCAAATTACCCTCCTTCAAGCACACCTTAAAACATGGGAGCACCACCCTGAATAATTAATACAATAGAAGGACAAATTCGTCTAAGTGTCAACATTCCCCTAACTTTTAAAAATACGACACCATCAAAAGTGCGGTCAACGTCAGCAGTGTCTAGACCTTTTATCTCTAAGGGTTGCTCCTTATTTAATTTCTCCTATTTTATTGATGTTGACAATGATTTAAGAAATGTTTTAGGGACACATTGTCTACACAATTTTTAAAGTAGAAAGTGTACTGTTTGATCTTGCATGACAGACTCATCCCTTCCGAGTCAATAATGTTCAACGTAATGCCTTGCGAAAGACGGCAAACAAATAAGATTGTATGAATAGGAAAATTGTTTTCATCAATTATGTGTGTAACATTATCAAATTTAATACAATCTAATAAATACGAGTTAATATTTTAAGATAATCAGTTATTGAATTTCTTAATAATATAAATGGATAAAACAACCTTTACCACTTCACTGAATATAAAAACGAAAAAAAACTTAATCACAATTTTTATTAACTTTGTTTGATACTAATCTTTCGATATTAAGCAATTGGATATGTCTCCAAAAAAAATATTGTATAGTAAGCACGTGACCAATACCTGATACTGTATGTATCAGTTCGATATGTTCGTTTAGTGTTGTAGTGTTTTTTATACATACAAGTAAGGCCCTTTAAATCCCGACAATAATTTCCCTTGGGACTTTGCTGTGGCCTTTGACAGGGGTTATTGTGGACAGCGGGGGTGACTTGGACTAAGAACTTACCTAGGGTACTTCTCCGGGGTCACTTCCACCCTTTTATTGTTCCTTAATGTTTATGGTCAATGAAAGGGCACAACTAAAGGTCAAACTTAAGACAAGGCTCCCGGGCAAAATTAATTTCATCGCTAATTTTATTGGATAAAGTTGAAATAAATTTTAAGTTTCATCTATTATACATTTAGATACTAGCTAAACATTTAACCAATTTGTCTTAATCTAGTGATAAAACAAATAACTTAAAATTTTGCCAAAAATAAAACTAATAAACGAACAAATCAAATTAAGAAATAGGAAAGGTTTACGAAATGAGATAAACTATTTATACTATCATTTCTTAACATTACGGGATTCTAAACTGGACACAAATATTTACTGTGCTTAATTTCGTATTATTACACAAATAATAAAATATTCTTATAAATTAACACCCTAAGTGAAACATTAATTTAAGCAATATTACACACCCAAACTACTTAAAACTTACCTTGAGTTCAATACTCGTAAACTTGGTACATGGTTTGCTATTAAAATTTAATGCTTAAATTTAAATTAAATACACAAAGGATGAGTATTCGTAATGTACTCTCATATTTTAATCAAGTGAGATCTAAAACAAAGGTGAAGCAACCCCCGTGGATCTGGCGTGAGTCTTTGTAGCGGCTCGCGAGCACGAAGCCAATATTTCCTCGCATATATGAAATGCAAATACAATTTAAAAGTTTGCATATTTTCTCAGTGCGGCTAGAACTCACGCCTACGGAGATAGCTAGCTCTATACAGACAGCTATCTAAGTTTATTTTCACGATTATATTGCATGAGTAACAAGTTTAAGTTTTGTTGTCCTGTGGTCTTTGTGCATTGTGCATTGTGCATGTGTGTATTAACATCTTTTTTTTTCACCAACTTACACCAACAAACTGAGGACAAACTCTTGCAAAACATGCACTCGTCATTTTAATGGTAAGTTGTGATCAAATGATGTACCATGCCTGATGTACCAGTAACAAGGAAACATAACATTTTCATTGCTTATTTCGATAATTTAAATAGCGCTATAAAATGTTAATGCCTTTAAACAACTTTGCTAATTTTAAAGGTTGAGAAATGATACTTTAAACCTTCGCTATTTCGTTATGTTTGTTGTTTCATGGTATTTTTCGTAACTTTAGTACAGATCTAATACCTTAACTTTAAAACAAAACCTTTCTGGCCTTGATCAATAACGTTGCTTATGAAGTAATGACTCCTCACGTTTTCATAATTATTCCTCACTTCATAATATATCATATAAAAAAATTGCAAGAGGCACCAATCTGTTATAAAAGAATATAAAATATGACCTTGATTGGAATACACTAACTACAGCACCCAACCCATTCTGAAATACTTTTTCTTATTCATTGGAAAGAGTATAAAGGCATGTGTCATAACTTCTTTTTTTTATCTTTCTTTGTGGTGGTAAAAATCTTTCTTTTTTCATAAATTTAAATGGAAGTCTATGAGAGGGTATTTTACAAACAGGTCTGCAACTGCACCTCCATGTAATTTGGTTAAACATGTGGTTAGATTATATGCACACGTCAGAAACTTAGATAATCAATAATTAACTGACAAGTTTAAATTCGACGTTTTTATATCTAAGAAAGAGTTGTAATGATCAAGTTCTTATTTCAATTTTTAAATATCAAAACAAGACATATAAACAGGTATAAAATCAAACAAGGGTCTAAGAAGATATATCAACATTTATCATGCGGTTGTAAACGAACTCTGCTGTATCTTTGTTTTAATTTATTTTAAGCATAGAGGATTTTATGTAAAAGAAAAGTGGTTTTTAAAGTTACACTTAGCAGGTAGGTTGGTAACCGCTACGTAATGATTTTCTCAAAAAGCTACTACAGCCCGGTTAATTAATTCCCTTAGCCGCCTCTTACGACACCCGGGAGACCGGACCACGCGGCTAAAATTAATTATCAAATTATATTTCCACGTCCGGCTCGTACGCGGAGTTTAAAGTACAGTTACAACATGCTAATATGATATATGTGAAGATAATAATGTTAAAAAAGAGGCGATTTAAATCGTTGTCTAGTCATGTTTTAATTCATATAAAATAACACTACTTTTTTAGCTTAATAAGTTGATGTACTAAATTGAAGAACAGTTGCCATAGATAAACCGAAGTAAAGAAAAAGTTGCTTGAGGAAGCCAAAGTTCACAAAAGGGTGGTAACTTTAGAAAGAGAAAAAGATGTTTTTTTTAAAAGTTATTGAATTAATGAAAAACATATTAAAAATTAATTCTCTCCTCTCTACTTTCAGATATTTTTCTAATAAGGACAGAAATATTCTCAGAACATTTTTATTAAAAGAAATTAATTTAGTAGTTTGGATTATAATAAAAACTCAATAAAATCATTCAGATGATGTATTACAATATACGCTTAAGGAAAGAAAAATCTACTAATAATCACATTGAGAAAAGTTTAAGTAAAGTCTTATTTATTAAAATATCTAGAGACGAAATTTATAAAACTAAACTTTTGCTAACAATCTCTTAAATGTCGTTTGAACATTTACCGAAGTATCTATGATAATAAAAACTTAACCCTTGTTTTCTTTTAAACTCTTGTAATTGTGAGCATTTCTTCTCAATATAACAATTATAACCAACAATTCAGTTCTTCATTTTGTGTATGAAAAAGGATAATTTGTTTTTTAATAACATTGTAAAAAGCTCGCGCATCTTTATGGACACTGAAGTAATTGAATAGAAAAGAAAGCAGGAATTAATAAAAGTTAGTGAGAGCGCGCTCTAGTTATTACCGCGTCAAGTGTCCATTCAATGTACAAGTATTAATATTCGCACAGCGTCAAAGAATAAGCCCGGGCCAATGTAAAACAAACTTCTTTAGAATGGAGCATAAAATAAGGATTCATAATTCAAATCGAAAAAACTTTCTCGGGCCCGGTAATTTTTCCCATCTTACAGCAAGTTTCGCCCGAGGGGTCGTGAGTCTTGGCTCAAGGAAATCTAAGAGAGGGTTTACATTTTTAGCCTTTCGCTGTGTCCTCCTCTTCACTTTATATCGTCTTTTGATTACTCTCTCAACAAGTTATGCATATTGTAAGAGTCTTTGGCGTCGTCGGTTAGAAGAATTTTCGGCGTCTCTTTTGTGCGGTGTCTTTTCGGCGTTGATATCTCATTTTTCATACCTTTTATCTGCAACATTTCTTTATTATGAACGTGTTTTGTTTGATGTGGCGGAGGCTTGTGAATATTTGAAACATCCCTACACTTTGTGTTATGTTATATGTTAAAATATTAAAATAATGCTTCGTAAATCAGGTAACTACGAAACTTTATTTCATTTAAACTCGTGGCCCTCCCTAATTATTGTGTGCTCTTCCGACCCCCGTATATCTCTAATACGACTAATGTATGTTGGGGACATTCTGCAGCCTACCCTTGGCCATTTTTCTGTTTGTGTGGATACAATGCAATTTCTCTGTCGCCCCAGTCCTGGTAAATGCATTATCTGGAAATATGTTCCCAATTTACATCAGCTGGACACGGCCTTTGGTGCGATAATGCGAAACAAATTCAATGAACATAAATGTGATTTACAATAATTATAAATCTTTTACGTTATTTTCATTACGTAATATAAATTTTTTAAAATTTTTACAATAGAGGCAAAAGATAATTTAAATTTGTGCAATAATAAAAAAAAATAGTAAAGTTAAAAGGTTAAACAGTGCAAGTTTTTTTTAAACTATCTCTTTATTTAATTAAAAAAAAGTATTATACAAACTTTTCGTGAAAAATAATTTCAATATTTTTTCACAAAATTGTTTAAATTTTTTTATTAAACTTGTAAAAAATAAAATCTTTGTTTTATCTATTTTCAAAAGTTTTATTATTTACCAATTGTCATCTAAAAAACTATAGAAACAATGAAGCCTTCTTTATCATAGCTTGACATTATTCTTTTAAACTCAGATAATTTATGTTCAATGTAAAAAACCAAAGAATATTTTTAGTATTATGTTTAATTACCGACGCCGAAATATGTTTTGTCACTTCAGAGGTATATATGTACTTTTATGTGGCATAATGGCTCCCAAACAGTCATTACCATTTTTGTTTAAGTTTATATAAAAGAGATTATCAATTCCTACAAAACTTTGTTTGATGAATTGTTTTTGAGGTGTGTTTTGAATATTATTATAATGTTACAAAACGGTATACACTATGATACTGCTGATAATAAAGAAAAACACTCGAATTCAATGTAAAATGAGAATTAAAAGTTGAATGCAAAAATTCTTAACTATGTATCAAAATATCAGTAAAAGAACAATTTTAAACTTCGTCTAAACAAATCAAACGCTAACAAGTAAAGCAAACAATACACTGGACTCGGCGGCAGTCGTAAAACAGTTCCCCATAAACGTAGCAAGGCGGTAAATTAGATTTTATTTTATTTCTTAAACAATTTGCGGCCGGGAGCAGACAAAGGGCTCACAGGTTCGATACCGTGGTCAGCAATTCAAAGGTTTATGCGGGCCCGTTTATTACTTACGTACACACGCAGACGTTGTGCTAAACCCACTCATTATTAATGTCGATAATAAAATTATTACTCCGGCCTTTCTTTTCTTATTCAAAGGCAATGTTCTGGCCACTAAAGGTTTACTGATAATTACTATTAACTAAATAAACACTCAATTTAAAATTGAGTCGTTGTGAATTAGGAATTCAGAAACGCCATATCTCTAATCGAAAATTTTTTTATTTCTTTGTTTATACAAAATTGAGACGTTTATATTTTAGTTCAAATCATTTAAATAAAATTAATATACCACCTTTCCACTTTTTCATACAATGATAATGGATTAAACTCTCTGCAAATCTTAATTAATGATTTCAAACCACAACATTATCTTATTTAAAATTACGAAAAATGTTTTTACTTATAATTGAAGTTATAACAAATTAAAAATTACTATCATATCATAAGGATTTTCTATTATACATTATATTTTAAGTTTTAAGCTCTTTCCTGTCTTTTTTACTTTAAATTATAACTGATAGAAAAAAAATATTAAAAAATTAATTATCGATACATCGTTTGTTAGAACGTGGCCAAACCTAATAGGGGTAAATGGTGGTAAGTTCGCAGTGACCACTGCTCGGACCCCAATCGGCGAGCCATTGTCCACCCATGTTCTTGTTCACATTAAAACGCAGTTAACCGTTCTTTATTGTTTTATCCGCTCGCTCCGTACCAATAAATGTCCGCGGCTCTTGGGAAATGTTAGTCCACGTTACGATTTTGTTAGGTATCGTTATTAAATCCCCCTTTAACCCTCTCTAAAATTAATTTACTTTATAATTGTATCTCTTTAATCTTGTTTTATAAACATATCCTTATTAAACCGAAGATATTTCAATGTTAAAATATTTGTAGTTCTCAAAAATTATTAAAATCGTATGAATGTACTTCTTAATATGGGCCTCCGTATTATGAAATTTGATAGAGTCATCGTGTTTAACGTTTATTTGACAAAAACAACTGCAATTTTTTTTAACGTGTTCTTTCTTAATCGGCTTTTGTGATGCGCCGTAAAAACAGCAGTGTGAGTAATAATCTTCATTCTCCTACCTAAAATAAACCAGAAATTAATAGGTTATCTAAATATGATATAGTTTTGACTGTTAAGACGATTGTGAGGCTAAAGTTACTCCATTCGAACATCTGAAGAGAATACAATGGCTCAGTTGGTAAACAATGAGTTGATAATAAGACAACCACGGCACCATTAGACTCTGATTTAAAGGAGCAATGTTATAAAACATTCAGCGGCCAAAACGGGGGAGAACACAAAATCAGATTGTCTCAAAATCACACGACTGACGGAGTATCTCGGGGCCGGCACATTTATAATTCACAAGATGCCCGGATCGCGCACGCCGACGATACTTTCTCTAACTCCCATCTCAACTTCAACCGGTAGAACTCTATTTTTATTTATATTGTATTATTTATATTCTATTTAAGATTTGTACCAACGAGATTCTCGATTAGGTCACTTTTCAATAAAAAAAAGTCTTCATCAGAATCAACCCAGTTGTATAGGATCTGCAACGTTATAAACAATCGCCGAGATTTCGTATCCATGACATATTTACATGGAAAAATGCGTCGTAAACATAAAACACCGCTTTAATGTTGATATAAAATAAAGTTAATGGTTTCGAACTATGGATATTTTTGGAGAACAATATACAACAATTCTCGTTTCACGAAAAACACCATGTGCTACACATATTCGTTAACAAAATTGTGAAAACATTATACGTTAGAAAATTTACCGAAGCGATTCATATACCTATATAACAAGACATTTTCAAACGTAACGAGTTTCAAATTTAAATATCAATTGTTAGTAGCCGTAATCTGTGGGGTAACTTGGTGAAAGTTAGAGTCCAATTTCCGAATTAGTAATTTAACAATTTCCGTAAACTTTACACTACGAAACGGATTTAGCTACGGTTGACCATTACAATTAGTAACTCGAACATCGACGTTACTTTAAAAAATACATTCACCGCTTTTGTAATTCTATTGCTATAATTGGCAGGTTTTAAGATACTTTTAAAAAAAGCCAATGAAAAGTTTTTTTTTATAATAACAGCTAATAATACATTTTTTTTTTACAAATCTTTCAAACAATACAGCTTTTGAAGTGACAAAGCTATAGATAACAACAATTAGAAAGAAATATTAAAACGTCTCTTATTTAATCTAATCTAATTGTGATGAAGGCAAAATTATACAAAAATTAAGTAATCATTTTGCCTATGTGTTTGCCTATATTTTGCTTAAATCTTTATGTTTGTAAATTAATTTAAATGAAACTTACATTTTCAATGTATTGTACTATACTTAACATACACCATATATATTTATAGTAATCGTGCCAGGATTCGTAGGGAGGTTAGAGTCAGCCATTGGTAATTGCTAAATTGAACTATATAGAGAAAGCAGTTATAGTGGCTCACGAAATTGGCACCCCGTTCACACTCCAGTAATTATCGACGGCAAAGTTTTCCACCTCCGAATGAAGGTTTTAGCCATTACCAGCGGAAAGGGTGGACCGAGAAGAACGAGTCTGCGATGCTCGTTCGATTTCGCTCCTAACTTTACGAATTAGACTTAAGCGCGTATCTCAGCTTTTATGTGGGGGTACTATTCTGAAGTTACAGTTCTATATATCATATTTAGTATCCAAGGATGGCCGCTTCCGTGAATTATTGTCATTTAATGAAACTACCCAAATATCTAAAAACCTTGCTTCAATAGGTTAAGTAATATTGCAGGCGGAGTATTGATTGGAGTTACTTACTTTTGAAAAAAAAAATACATTGAGAAACTACACAAACATTGACTCACCAATACTGCAAATGAGTAGTCGCCCCTCTGCTCGAAGTTTTCCTAATTAATTGTAAGATTTTAATCATGGTACAGGCGTAACAAAATTATTATGGACCGTTTAATTTCCTTGCCCGCGCCCTACGGCATCTTATTGCGCTAATGCGTTATAACAAAATTTTAATCAAGGGAGTGTGGAAATTATTAAATTATGCAGGCTGTCGTATGCACTCGATGATTATAAATCTCTACAGCTTCTCCAGTACCTACCGGCCGTTAATTATAAAGAAGCAATAACCTAGCCCCTACACGAGCTTTCCGTAAGCAAAGCTTTTCAACTGCTACCTAGCTTTTTTATTTATTGATACCAAATACACACAAATGATTATACACGAAAATGTATTCGCTGTGTGTTGATGGAAATATTTGATAGTTTTCGTAGATGTAGAACCTAATAAGTATATAAAAAAGACTTTACTTCTGTTATCTGGTCTCTTATAGATTTTGATTTAAAAATAAAACATAAAATGAAACTTAAAAAAAATGATTCAATTCTGATTAAGATATTTCTTATATGAAATTAAAAACAAAAGTTACGTACTTCCGCAAATAAAAGGAAATTAAGCAGGAATTCTTAGCAAATGAATTGCGTCGAATTGGGCTTCACCCAGCTTGGAGATCTAATAATTTTGTGAAAATGAACCCGGGGCATATTTAATTAACCAAACCACCCCTTAAACTGCACAAGAATTCACTGGTTAAACAACATTAGCATTCGTCAGGAATTTAATTCGCACGGAATGAAAAATATTTATTTACGCTTTTTGCGCATAAATTCTATTCTACCTTTCACATGTGACGGTTTGTTAACGAATGAGAAAGTAATTAATTTTTATTGGATTTTCTTTTCGCTAGAGAAGTTTTAATTACTGCGGAATGGGAGGTGCGTATAACCGTGTTTTATAAAGCCGCTCTCCGCCGCTTCTCCCTCGGACGCAAATTGTTTGCTGTGGTCGCAATATCGCTCATATTCGCTTGCTACCTTGTAAATTTGTCGATTCCGGCCACTTTATTTATAATCAAGTATATACTGCCTTTTCAATGAATACGTGTGTATTATGAGTATAATAACCCACTAACTATTTTTTCAATCCCGAATTAAATCATGAGCATCATTAAATGTTACTACAGTCTATCTTTACCATTTATTCTAAATATTTTAGTAAAATTTGTGAAGATTGGTCCAAGTTGGCTTTAACTGAAACATTGCGCTTTGTATAGAAATTAAGGCGTACAGAAACGGAGCTCATGAATCATTAAGCCCTTACGGTATCTGGGGTTCTACTAAATAAATAACTAAAGCAAATGAAAAACATCCACGTCCCGCTCAGATCGAACGGTGAGAATTGGAAGGAGGAATAATAAATATGCATAGCGCGTCTATGCCACATCCTCTGTGATTAGTCGTATGGGGGAGCCGCGCGGGAGCGGCAGCGATACGGATAGGTGAGTGATAGCAAGGGGGCAAAGGGACCAAGGATTCCCCCCCCCACCTCCCCCAGCTAATAACAGAACGTGTCTCTCACCATTGTATCGGCGAAATTTCTTGGATATTGCCAATATAGGGTATTCACGTGTGCGCGCACTTTTGTTTCTATCATTGCGCGCGTCGCTCACGACTGCCTCTAATAATATTGTCTTTATTGAAGCAATATTATTCCTAATTCTGTGATATATTCCCGTCACGCGCCTTAATTTAATATCATCACTAGTACAGGACATGCTATCAAACTACTCTGTACACAAAATTATATTAGATTTTCTGTTAGACTTATTTAGAAGATTGTAGCATGAATAAGTATCATTTATTATTATTTTTTTTACGAAAATGTTAAAAATTAAGATCTGTAAATGAACTTATTAACTGTAATAGTGACAAATATTGTTTCTTACTTGTTCGGTTAATAATCTTACTCAACTTTAGAAAATGCTATGACGCAGTTGCTCCTTTGTATCAAAAATTAGAAAAATACCGATTAATATAGTTTTACTACTATAAATAAAGAATATTAATAATTACATAATCTCGAAATAAATAGATCTTGTAATTAATATTTATTGCAGTCATAATATTTTGGTTTATCACAATAACAGAGTACGAGGTATAGCGACTTTCAACCATCGTAAAACCTATGATAAGGTAAGTGATATTTAGATGATAAAGCAGACCCTCATTGTCGATTAACATGAAACGTGTAGTGGGTCCGATTTAACATTATTGCTTTGTTGAACAGTATGTACATACAGATATGATTATTGTCATAAACAGAGCCACAATTTCAAGATTAAACGGCGTGATTCACCTTTAGTGGTTATATTTATTGTTATTACTTGCCGATTGCGCGCGAGGCGTCGCCGTAATCGAATTAGGAGTCCGACACAGTCCTAAACAAATTTCAATTTCCAATTATGAAACAGTAGGTGTGGCAGTCCGGTCCTCCCTCGAGGCCTCTGTGACTTATTGCGAACCAGCCAACGGGTTGGTGACTCGCTAACATATTCAAAATAACGGCCCGTTGCTTAGACAACGGCCTGATTGAATTCGTAGTCAAGGGACCACGCTAAATATTTTGTTTTGTCGAATAACCTTGAACACCTACAAAACGATTTAACATTTGTGTAGCTGCAATGATAAATAATACACAAGTCACTTCAAAAGGTCTTCTTACCTAAATGCTTCGTCACGGCTCTTATTGATTCTTCGACAATAAAAGAAACGACGCCGACCTTATATTTCCCATATACTCTTTCCGAATCAAT
Source organism: Pachliopta kotzebuea (assembly GCA_018246255.1). Lineage (NCBI taxonomy): Eukaryota > Metazoa > Arthropoda > Insecta > Lepidoptera > Papilionidae > Pachliopta > Pachliopta kotzebuea. Next base: position 26,499 of record DWLS01000571.1, read on the forward strand.
GAGTATAAATTGCAATAGGATTCCGCACAGAGGATGCTTCCAAATATTTCTTTCTAACCACCCATGTCACTATCTAGGAGAAGAAAAGGTGCAAAGATTTACCTGAGACCCTCACGGAGGCGATCTGTTGACATTAAAATATTTATTTTTCTATAAACCTACGAGGGGTCACCTACATGGAAAACATTGGTAGATGATTTTCTTTATTCAGTTGAATGGATATAAGACAAAATGTTAAGCTTGAGGAAATAATAACATTACGTCCGCGGCTCTAGAGTCGAGTTTTCCAGTCTTTCAAGTAATTTATAATAAAGCTTGGTGTAATAATATCTTTCCGTAGTACTTTTATTGAGAAGTACAAAATCGGAACAGGCGTTACTCGATTGGAAGACGGGATCGCGTGATTGAAGTTTACTCAATTCACTGCGTTTGCTTAACATTTTATGAAAATTATTTTGTGAACGCAGGGACACGAAATCTCGTGTACAGTAATTTTATTTATATAAAGAAAAATCCGCTCATGTAATTACTAGGCGATAAAATCTTCTTTTTTTTCTAAAATAAGATTTTCTACATCTTTTGGATTTTTCATATTTATACAAATTACATAGACAAACAAATCAAGTAACGTCTCGTTTGTAAAGTAGCAACTCCTGGTTAGACAATAACAGGCGAGCGAATCTCATAACGAAGAACGCATCCGGTCCCGACATTCAGACCGGCAATAAGGAAGGTGTACAATAACAACAGAGCGGTGATGCCTCAACCGCTGCTAGATAAACAGGTTCCAATATCGGAAATATCGACAGCCGACGACGCTATCAGTGCTGCCGTGACACCGGGAAGGGTGCTGAGATAAGGGGAGAGTCGCGCGTGCCCTGAGAACCCCGCTGCCGATTACCTCACTCGATTGATATCACTACCTCTATAGTTTTCATACAATCTTCTAAGTATCAAAACAACAAATTCGATTCCAATATTCATTATCATTATCAGTCTTTAGTCATCCACTGTTGAATACATTTCTTCCTCATTATCTTCGCAAAATGTGCTCTGTAACTCTTCGCAACTACCGACGGATTTTCCAAAACAATAACTATAACTACAAACTATACTGGCTATTAAAACGATGTATGTATACGTAGCTTACGTAATATTACACAAATTGAAGAATAGTTTATCATCATCATCAGCCTTTTTTAATCCACTGCTGGACATAGGCTTTCTCTAATGTCTTTCACTAAATGTGGTCCTTAGTCTATGAAAAATAGGTAGTACTATTGACACTAAAATATTATTTAATTTTAATAGAAATGGATAATCTGCATAAATTACACGTTCACAGTTTCTATTTGACGTTGCCTCTTCGCAACAGTGCAAATAACAAAGGCTATATTTAATTTCATGTTAAATACCCTCGTACCTCTATATAGATAGTATATATACACTTCGTCAGGTTTCCAGTGATTTAGAACACCCATTATTATCACGACGGGATTGACAACCCGATGTCATAGTTATCATGGACTCAGTTCGAAATTATAATGTTATTGAAAGAAAAGTTTTACAATATCTATATAAAACTCGTTTCTCTGTTCAATCGGGGACTAATCAATAATCTTCGTCTTTGGCTTAATCATTTCATAACGATTCAATGGATACGAATGGAACCATTTTGCAGTTCACTCGAATGAATAGCACGCGAACGTAAGATAAAGTTTCCAAATTTCTACGACCCACCAGATTGTGAGAGATCGGGGGGACATTAAAAGTTATTAGGCGATAAAGTGAGTAACGCAAGTAGCGCCTACATATACAAATATTTATCGGAAAAGATAATACAAATCCGTTTTATACTATTTTCGTCCTTAATCGTGCATTTCTTTTTAAGTTCTGTTTGTTGTATAATTAGAACCCACTTTGCTAGGTACGAAATATTATAACCTGTTAACATATAAAAACCAAAGTATTCTGAGCTGACACGTTTTAAAATCTGTAGCTTCCTTATCAATAAACATAACATCGTATGAAATTGAGGGCAAATGTTAAATAGCACATAGTAAAGTGCAATTTTTTATTTATCTTTACAATTACTCGTGGTAGATGTCTTTGTCGGAGCTCGTCTAGCCAGCCACTACCACAGCTTCTACTTCTACCGCAAAATAGTAGTATGTAAACATTTTTTTTTTTATTTTGATATGCTCTTTTATTCCTCGGACTATTGTCGGAGACCTTGTTTGCTTATCATATACTTGTTTGT
>DWLS01000572.1:0-28749 GCA_018246255.1 Pachliopta kotzebuea
TGAAATATGTTAATAAACTACTTTTGTTTAAAATACTTATGTTTGATGTATTACAATTTTTTATTAAAACTACTGTCAGGTAGCTGAGTACCCATACTAAAAAATGGTTCGGGTGCAAAGGGTTAACTTTCGGATAGATGTCTTTTTTATTTTATTCGATATGGCGACGGGACGAATAAGCGCAAAGTTGTTATTGTGTATCACTTACTATCAGGTGAACGTCTTGCTCGTCTCGTCGCCTCGTCGAATAACGAAAAAAAAAGACTCCTCCCTCCGATCAAAAACAGGATATCCTTTAAAGATATCCATCGCGACAATAAAACTTATACACACAAAAACAGGTAACTATACATTAGCTAATGAAAGATAAGTCATGAAATCGAGATACAGATAGTAGCAAAAGATAAAAGAAAGAAAATTATAACAGAACATCAAGGCCTTTACCCACATCATGAAGAGGAACAACACAAGAAAGGAAAAAAAATTACCATTAGCATGAAGCAAGTTACATTGTTACTAACAATTATTCCTTTGTCAAACACTTATTAGCGAGCATTTGAGATCTCGTTTGTAATATGCCATTTTATTTAATTTATGTTGTCATCCACGCGACAACAGTACAAAACAATAAATAATTTGTTTTAAATAATACGTTTTTTACAGCTATACAATGATGTTTAACCAAAAAGTTCCGTAATAACTAACAAAATAAGGTAAACATGGCGAAATAGATTAGTCATTAGCAATTGTATTTAGCGAAACTTTTTATTGGGATGGGATCTTTGTAAAAATATTTTACTATGGGGAAGTCAAGGTTATGTGGAGATTTTTACCCACTAAAACCCTTTTCGTTAATCGTCCTCAGCGTTTGAAGAGGTCACTGGATCTCCATCTGAAACTCAACTGCAGCCTCTCTTATGTTATGCTGAGATAACCTTTCCCGAGACTGATATATGCAGTCCCCAAGTATTCAGCAAATCTCGTGCTAATGTATTTTTTCTATCATCAACTGATAGGCATCCGATGCTGGACATAGGCCTCCCCTAATATTGGGGGGATTTAGATCGTCTCCCACCACGCTGGCCCAATGCGGGTTGGTGGTGAGCTAGAGCCTTCTTTGTTGATTAGTAAGGTTGGCTTGAGTCCCGTAAGGTGGTGTGCGGGACTTCTTAAACCCCGTGTTTTTATATCTATATTATTATTAGTTAGAAAGATATTTTAGAGGCATTTATCATGAAATTATTTCCTTAGAAGCTCTTTGTCTCCTTGTTTGTAGGACTAGTTATTTAGAACTTAAATAAATTCTTAACCAAATATTCTGTCAGATTTCGGTACGTAATTGTTTTAATTTATTTATCTGTTTATATTTTTTCTTAACGCAGGACGGTTCTTACGTGAACGCGCCAAGCTCCAAGCTTACGTACGGGACTATGATGTTCGTACGCGTAATGCTTGTCAACGACGTGTGCAACTACATGGCGAAAGCGGTCACCATAGCGACCAGGTACTCAGCCGTCCGGAGACAGTCGCAGATCAGGCCCAAGTGAGTTTGTTATTCTATGGAACGACCAAACGAGCAAAACGTTCACTTGGTGGTAAGACATACGCTTGCCTATAACAACGTGGCGTTGGTTAAGATGCTATGCACAGCACCACATTGCAATCGACGCCTTGAGACGAAAGGTGTTGTCTCGTCACCCCAGTAATTTCACTAGCATACAGCACTTTTCGAACCGGAACACAGTAATGTTTGCATTACTATTTGGCGATAGAAATTGGAGCTGCGGTGGTACCTACCTAAAGAGTCTATGGCAACAGAGATCTGCCACCAGTTAAGTGTTCAGAACTATTCCACAATTAAGAAGTAGTATAGATCTTCTTTCGATCAGTATACTGAAACTCATCAGGATTGTTTTACCTGTGTAAGCACATACATGCTTTCACATGTACCATATTATTACTGATCATTAGTTAACCCTAGGTTAGGTTTAATCTTTTTCCTAAAATGTTTATTATTACTTTATCATTTCTTTTCAAAATTTATATTTTTTGTTAAGATTACTTTTTTTTCAGTTTATTTTTATTTTAATTTATATATTGATTGTATCTATATCAGTATTGTGTGAATGTACACTGAATGGTCTTTCTACTAATTTTTAATTATCTACCGGTGATTACACATAAATGGTTGCCGACTTTATTCTATGTTATAAACCATAATTATATCGATTAACTGCGAGTTAACAATAACCTTTATAAATAATTATAAATTTATTATAAACCGCACTCTTAAATTTCCGCTTGCTGTGAGTTTTTTTCTATAATAAGATTAAAGTGAAAGCTCCGAAAAATTCTCCAAGAATCCAAGAAAGCTATAAACTAGCTCTCAGAACTTGTTTTTTCTTTGTTATAGTATGGCTTATAAACAGTGGAAATCGAACCCACGCCTTTTTGATACTTATACAGCATACTTCTTCTAAGTCGTATTTCCTCATGACCGAGGGTCGTGGTCATCATGTAGTGTAACACACGACGACTTTCTTAGCAGTTACTATGGACCGGTGTTGCTATTGCCTCCTCCATTTCACACACTGGTCTGACCACGGATGGTCATCATATAGATATGTAGGTTTCTTCACGATGTTTTTCTGCACCGTTAGAGCATGTGATATTAGTTGGTGTTATACTAAGTGCACATAAATTCAAAAATTCTTTGGTGCAGGCCGGACTCGAACCCGGTATCTTCGGAATGGACGGCCCGCGTTCGAAATGCATATAACTAACTAGTAAACTGAACTATCACAGCAGTACAAACTTAGCGTGAACTAACGGAATCATGTTGCTTATACCAGCGAGCCGGAGCCGCAGATTCTGGACTACGTTACGCAGCAGCACAAGCTTCTCATCGGCACCGCATCCGTGCACGCATTTAGATTGTGCGCCAGCTGGCTTTGGGACATGTACAACAACGTCACCGCCGAGCTCGAGGCCGGCGACCTTGAGAGGCTGCCTGAGGTGTGACTTCTCTATTTGATAACAATCCTATTCTTACTAACTCGTGACTACAGGGCTGAACTTACTGTATATCTAGCAACACGCATCGGACCACAGCCTCTTTTTCCGCAAACCCAGTATCCGATATGCTGTCCAAAATTGGTCAAGACTAACAGCATGAAATATGAGTAGGTATAAACGGAGGAAAGAAACAGTGAGAAAGAAGTGAAGAAATAGTAATTAATACAAAATTGTAAACGAACCTTATTCCACCTTTATTAAAGGGAAGGATTGTAGAAAATAAACTGTCATACATAATCAGAGAACAGAATAACACAATGGTTCGTTTCCGTTTCACATTTATATATTGTTAATAAAAGCTTTTTTGCTGCAGCTGTTCATATAACATATAAAGAGGCAGAATATTCTAAGCGAGCGCGCTTCACCATTTACGTCATCATTGTCACTTAGCACCATGTGAAGTTCAAATGTTAACACATTGAATATAATTTAAAAATACAGTAAAAAATTATTAGCATTGCAACTTTAATAAAATTAGGGATCGTTGTGTTATAAGATTTTTCTCTTCGCCAGCTGCATGCGCTGTCGTGCTGCCTAAAGGCGATCACCACCAGCGATGCGGCGGCGTGCGTGGAGCGGTGCCGGCTTGCTTGCGGCGGTCACGGCTACATGCTATCCTCTAACTTGCCCCTTACGTACGGCCTCGTCACCGCCGCCTGCACATACGAGGGGGAGAACACAGTCATGCTGTTGCAAACGGCCAGGTACGTACCATCATCAATGAATAACCCCAAATCTCTTCCGGGAGACATACGGAACGACATACGCAAAAATTAGATAGAAGATTTTTGGGTTTGATGAAAAAGTTGGAGATACGGAAGTTTACAGCATTAATGGTATTTTTTATCAATAATGAATTAAGGCTTTTACCTTAGTTACACGCTGCTGTCATACACTGTAAGGCTGAGAGAATGACAGTGTTATCACCCAAAATAATCTGGCTTTTATACAATTGATGACCAAAAGAAAAAAACTTGTTGTCATGGCACCAAATTAACAATGAGAGTTTATTTTTTTTATTTTAGTTCACTTTTTTTGCTTTATATACTACCGATGTATTCCATGTAAGACAAATTTAAAATATCTCACACGCCACTACCCGTAGGTATATAACTAAGCTACACATAAATTATAAATAAGGACAATTTTAAGGACTTTATCTAATCTCTGCTATGGACGGCTTTATCACCGGAGACATCACATCCCCTTGGTATGATTTAGGTACCTGGTGAAGGCTTGGCGTACCTCGGAGCGTGCGCTGCCACCGACTGTCGCGTACGTGGGAGCGGTGCGCGCCGGACGACGATCACCGCCATGGGACAACTCTCTGCAGGGCATCATCAGTGGCTTCCAACGAGTAGCCGCAGGGTAAATAACATAAACTGAACTTAACAACTTTAATATAGAAGTTTTTTTTGCCTTTCGAAAGCCTTGAAAACTTTTATTTATATATAAAGCCAGAGACCATCTTAGTAAGTAGTATTATTGCCTATATTTTTGCCGCCAAACATTATCGAGTTCTGGCCTGAACTGGTTCTATAACGGGATCTATTATCTGATGTTACAAAGCGCCAAGCACAATTGGTGTAATGTATATCATCCTAACTTGCGCTACATAGTTATCATTTACAATGAGATAAAATGCATGTGTTCATAACAGTACATAATGTTATAATAATTTTCCAGGAAAATAGGTTTATGCGTGGCACAAATTGAGAAGCGGCAAGCAAGCGGCATGTTGTACGAAGACGCCTGGAACATGACCTCTGTACAGCTAACTGCTGCATCCGAGGTAACGATATTAAAAATTTTCATTGGTTTATACCGTACCTAACCCTATATAGTTAGTTTTTTTTCCACTCCTGCTCTTGGTTGGTCTGGACCATGGCCCATTTTCATTTTATACATTTCTTCTATCCTCTGCCAATCCTTTATCCTACCTCCTGCTCTTATTCATCAATCTTTAATTTGAGTTTCTTCTTATTTCTCTTTATTCTTTTATGTCCTAAGAATAAAAAAAACTCGTTATAGATTAAAAAGATAGTTAGAATAATTATCATTCTCGTCGAGTCGTCGGTCGAGGGAGTTATTGGAGAGGTTTTTACCGAGTCCATTGCTGCGGCTATTAAGGATAAGACTAAATTGACTCTTACTGTAGAAACCGACTAATTTGGTCTTTGGATATATATGCTTTGAAAGCTTAGTAATCGAGCCCATAAAACATAAACGCTCCATCGACATTACAGTTTAACATAAGACATTGAAGTCGTCAAATGTTACCCCATTGTAAAAAAGATATATCGATGTCTTCAATGTGACACTAAAAGTAGAATATAATTTTATCAACAGGCACACTGCCGTGCTATCATCCTGTCCAGCTATTACGAGGAGACGGAGAAACTAGTGCGAGGATCATCCGCGTCTCTGCGCTTGGTTCTTCAGCAGCTGGTAGAGCTGTACGTCGTGTACTGGGCACTGCAGTGCGTTGGTGACTTGCTGAGGGTTAGTTATTATTCTCCCTTTCTTCCTAGCTATATATCTCATATAATGAAACTGACTTAGAAAGGTGTAATTAATGCCTGTACGTACGATAGTAGTACTACAATTACAATATTGTAGACCATTAAAGCAATGACCATATCTAATTATCAATTAGCATATCAGCAGATTAATATCCCAAATTATGCACAGTGGGCATTTTTTCCCATTTTTCTCAGTTTTCGTCATGGTCATTTGTCTTATCAACATTCTTTATAAATTATTATTATATGTGCCTAATTACTTGATGATAATAAATAAAGAGATTTGTTCGTATGTTCTCCACTGCTGAGCATCAACTTTGTCCAGCATTTGTAATACCATTAATTTTGAAACAATATATAGGACATTCTATTAAAGTTAACTATATATTTTGTAATTATTTTATTACAACCCATTAAAGTGAAAAACTTTGTATTGCTAATTTTATCTTATCACTGAGGAATTGAGCAAACAGCTGCAACATATAAGTATATTATTTTATTTTGTTTATTATCGTTATATAGTTTACTTCGATATCGGAACGCAACATCGAAGAGTTACAGAACTGGTACGAAGATTTGCTGGTGAAACTAAGACCCAACGCCGTAGGATTGGTGGACGCCTTCGATATCCGGGATGAGGTAAATTATGAAGAAAAGTACCACAGACACATAATTATATCTTCAACCTTAACATCATTAATACTATCGCTGTAGTCATGATCTTGGTTCATGCAAGTTTCCTTACTTTTTTGTCCTTCATCATCATCGACTGCCCGCAGCAGTCCACTGCTGAACATAGACTGTTTATCTTCACTATAATAAAAATTAAATACGCCGTAAAGTTGTTTGCGTTTAATCTATTTAACAATGCTTTGTTAACTAGTTTTATGTATTACAAAATTATAACAAAATTTATTATTGATCATTATAACAGATCTTACGTTCTGCTCTTGGCGCTTACGATGGCAGAGCCTACGAGCGACTCATGGAAGAAGCGATGAAGAGCCCGCTGAATGCTGAACCAGTCAATCAGAGCTTTGAAAAATATCTTAAGCCATTTATGCAAGGAAAATTATAAACCTCTTAACCTGAATTCAAAAAAAGTGAAACCATCTTTAACTTCATTCAAAAATCATGGGAACAATATATTATGATGAATAGGCAATGCATTTTTCAGTGAAGAGGGACCATCTTTAAAAGATATTATGCTTTTAAAGGGAAATTAGAATTATGTGGGATTTCCACCCTTTTAAACCTGTTTTAAAGGGATGTTCTACGAACCTCTTACATACTAGGGCCTATTGGATGGATTGGGGATCAGTTGAATAAACAGGTCCTAAAAGAGAGCATGGCTCTCTCTCCTTAGTGATGTCATAGTTGTCAGATTGACACATCTACATCGTTAGGATGTTTTTTAATAGTTAAGTCATAATATAAAGAAAACTATCTGTACATATAATTGACATTTGTAAATAAGAAAAAATGTAATTTTATTATTCAGTTATCGATTTTGTATATGTGGTGTTGGCTACCGGAACATTCCTTTTAAATGAAATTACATGAGATTTTATACCATTGATATAAGATATTTTTTTAATTTTTTCAATTGCCTTTTATTTATAAATTGATTCCAAGAAATAAGACGAGGTGAAGATATATATATTTTCTTCATGAATGGATTATTATAAATTAGCAGGATAGGACCTATATAAATATTGCGACCAAATTGTAGTAAATTTGTATTCTGTGTACTGCTACTATAACATCAATGGCGATATTTTTTCTTTACATCAAATTCGTTTAGAAGATTGTTACGTGAATAAAATTAAAAACATGGGTTTTATTTTTATTGATACCACACCATAAACGTCAATCACCGGTGTAGTGACATTCATCCTTTGGTGACTTTAGTTGTTGTCATTAATATTTACATTTCAGAAAAGACTGGACCAACAAGAATGAATTACTTTAATAAAATATGTCGTGCTTGTTTGAAAACAAATGAATCTTTCAAATATTTTCTGTTTGACAACATTTCCCCAAACTTATATTCTTTCTGTACATCAGTTGAAGTAAGAACACAAAAACTTAAATGCTTAAGTTAATTATCAACAGAAACTAAATATTTTTTAAGTGATGATACCCAAAAAGAATTAAACCTGTTTATATTTTCGTAAAACACAAAACAATGCAATCATTTTTGTGTACTTTTATTTAAGTGGTCATATCGTATTCTACAATGTTATTATACCAATAAATGATTTAATAACTTGAAGTAGTTTAGCGTAGAAAATAATTACATCAACATAAAAATATTAAGTGTTATGTATTTACGTATTACAGTTTAATTCTTGGAATAATGTTTCCTCTCTTAAAGTAGCAATCTGAACTACTATTTGCCTTTTTATTATTTCAGGTGTATCAAGATGACAATTTACCTAAAACAATTTGCGATAGTTGCTATGAACTACTTACGAATGTTTTGAATTTTAAACAAACATGCATAAAATCTCACAACACCCTATTAGAATGTAAAAAAACTGTGAAAACGGAAAATAATGTTTCCAACAACTCTGATAGTGGATCTCACAGTGGGGCAAGTGATGAAGATTACAATAACAGTCTAGAGTGTAACAATATAAAAAAAGAACTAGATTATAATAATGGTACGTAATTTTTGATTATATACCCTTTATGAAGTCTAAAACCATATAAAACCTTGGCATAATCCATAGTAGACAAAATAGAGTATATTAGTGATTATATAGAATAATATTAGCAGAGGTAGGCAAAGGCCTTTGGTACATGCCTAGGGCCAGTAAATTTTAGGGGCAGAAAATTAGGTTTTTAATATTTATAAAAATAAGCTCAGAATTACAATGTTAACTGAGACCAATTTTAACCTTAGTCCACCCCAGAATATTTGTGTCTATATGTGAAATGCATGGTTGGTCTTAACTGGTGGAGACGACCCTGCTGCAAGCTACTATAACCACTATTAAAATTTAATAAAATTAAAACAATATGTGTTTCTTATTCGCCTCAGAAGCATTCATTAAATTTCTATTTGATATACAGAAAAAAAACTTTACAGAAGAATATTAATAATTTAATATTTCAGTTGATCTGACAAATATTGGAGCTGATTCTGTGGTAATAAAAGATGAATTACCATATGTAAACACTAAAAAGAAAAAAATCTCAAAAAGGTAAGACTAGTGATAAAATATTTATTTTTTATTATGACATAATAAAAACATTTATTTTCTAATATCTTGCCAGTAAAAATTTCTTCTAATTCTGTTTGTAGATTAAAAAAAGTCTCTTTATCCAAACAATTAGTTGTAAAATCAGTATCAAAAATAAATTTATCTACGTCAAAGAGACCACAAGTATTATCATGTAAACTGTGTAAAAAAATATTCACTTATCCTGAACGATTTGAAGCACATAAATTGGAACATGAGGGTAAGAAAGTAAGTAAGAGAGAAATTACACATATTTACTTATACTCTTTTTAATGTATTTATAAAAACTTTTGGTCACATACTTAACAAGGGAAGAAACATAAGAATTAAGGTGTTGCTGAGAAAGAGTTAGAAAGACAAAAAGTTTTATTTCATCACGTAATGAGATATGTGAATCATGCACTTGAAGGTAAGTGATAAATAAGGTGTTATGTCTCCTTGCTTTAGTAATTTTATTATGTTTGCATACTATTGATTGGCAGAAGAAATAAAAGTTACTAGAGCCAGGTACTTAGGCTCTGGCGGCAGATACCGACCACTAGTAATGCTGTTAGTACATTGTAGGTAAAAATTAGATAATAAAGTTTTGAGGTTTTGTATAAAAAAATATTTTCTTTTAGGTAACTATTAGCTGTACAGTGTGCAACAAAACATTCATGACATGGAGTGGGCTGCGACGGCATAAGGAAAGCGAACACATACGCGTTAGTCTCGACGCGCTTAAGTGTCGGGTTTGCGGTAAAACGTCTAAAAACAAACACACGCTACGAATGCACCAGAAAACGCATGGTGAAAGAAAACTGTGCATATGTGATGTTTGTGGCAAAAAATTTGTATCCACTACTGTTCTAAAGGTAATAATCATGGCATTATCTATGGTTATCGTTTCTGCAATAATTTAACACTTGGTCTTATTTCGACGGTCTTCTGCTACAGAAATACCACCAACTTCATGTAGCGGATAATCAGACATGACAATAGGCTATAGGACCCAAATATTAAGAGGGTTGTCAATGAAATATTACATTCAAAAAACAACATTTTCACCCATGTTTCAGGCCCATTTAGAAACTCATGAAGAAAACAGACAGCGGACACATGAATGTCAACAGTGTGGCAAGAAATTTTTTTCAAACACAGTTTTACTGTCGCACATTTCAAAACGTCACAGTGGAAAAAAGTTTATATGCCAAATATGTACCTACCCTTTCTCGGAGAAGAGCAACCTAATAAGACATATGCGTTTGCATGAAGGAAAGAAAATGTTTAAATGTGACTTATGCGAGAAATCATATGCAGCAAGTTCTTCCCTAGTTGAACACAAGAGGGTGCATTCCGGTGAAAGGCCTTTCTCATGTGTTTATTGTCCAAAGAGTTTCTCCGCCAAAAAGAGATTAGATGATCATCATAGAATTCACACTGGAGAAAAACCTCACAAATGTAGTATATGTAATCAAGGGTTCACACAAAGAGGCACTCTTAAGAGACATATGAAAATACACGATAAATTCCCTTCTACACTTAATTAATAGTTTATGAGATAAACAGCTCTCTTAATGTTACCACTGCCATGTCCAGACTTGCTCTCTTATGGAGATGGGTAAGTTTTTTTGAAAAGGTGCATGGAGATGGTGTATAACTTTTAGTGTGGATTTTCCCAATATTGTAAAAATATGCAGTATAAGGGAGCAGGTACATCTTAGATGTATATATTGATATATTTATATGATAAAAAAACAAAATTTTAAGAGATGATGAAAGAGAATTGTCTTTTAAAGCATGTGACAGACAAAAATGTGTAAAACATCTATCATAATAAACTTTTCAGTTTATTTTAGAAATAAACAGAAACTTTTATTCTCCAACAAAGAGTTATAAATAAAAAAGTTATGGATTATAAAGAGCTTATCAATATTTTTTTAACAACCATAGACTAAGTATAACAACTTCAATTTCATATTAAGTGACCATAGATTTTGAATAGTGCTTATACTCTGGCTCTCGTAAGTGAATAGCCGCCACGCATTGATGCTGTTATTGCGGCAGATTTAAAAAAACCTATCACAGAGCATAATCAACCCTATGAGCGTCTTGTGGTCGAACCAGAGACATACATCTTAAAAGGTAAGTGATGTGGAAGAAGTTAGTTCAGGTAAGGAATAATTATAAAGACATTAAAATTCATTATTTTATTTCTAAGACTTAAAGCTGATTTTCAATATAACTACATTATCACCTTTTAAAATTGACGTATCATTGTATATTTGTATCAGTGAGCGTTAAACGCGATACTTTGTATCAAACAAATAATGGTTTTTAAAGTATCTTTTAAATAATGTCAATTGTTATCCCAAATTCCACATAAGTCCATTTCAAACCATCAAACCGTACACAAGCTTGATCTTTGAATAAACACCTGGTCTTTTTCTTATTTAAATATTTTTCCTAATAAACCCACTTTGATCAAGCTTCACCATGCCAATGTGTAAATGATAGCGCTAATGGCGCCGCATTCTCCATGGGCTGCATCTGTGGCCTGGCCAATAAGTTCTGTGCATCCTCAGATCCCTTTCCATGGCCTTTCATGTGTCTGTTCAAAGCGCACTTCTGTATAAAAGCTTGATTGCATAACTGACATTTGTGCGGTTTCTCCCCGGTGTGGATCATTCTGTGGTTTCTTAAATCTTTACGCGCCATAAATTTCTTTGGACAAAGATCACACGCATATGGGCGCTCACCTGTAAATAGTGACTTTTTTTAAGAACTTGATACCTAAATATTGTTTTTATGCAATTTCATTACAAATAACCTTTTTTGTATTGATAAAGTCCTCGAGTACTGGAAGCTTTATGTAGCACTTTATAAAGCATAGATAATATAGAAGATGATACAGAATAACTAAAAATTTTGTTTTATAATAAATTTTAACCTAATCTTTTTAACATACGATCCAACTAGGTTTAGGTTTTTATAGGTTATATTTTTTAGGTTTTTAGGTTTAGGTAGAGGTTTGCAGTCAGTTCATCATATTTTACCCTGTCTTTTGCGAGGCGAAACAGTTGGGCGGCACTCGCAATTCCCGTCCAACCCTTTATCTTCAACCTAACTTTTTACCTAATAATATTTTAATTTTTAGCTTAATATTATTTTGAAAATATGTGTTAAAAGTATAGTGTGCAATGATATTGTGGACTATTTTATCTTTTCATGTGGTGTCAGGAAACCATCTTGATAGGTCCGCAGTTTCTATTTTAGATGTCAAATAGCAGTGTGCAAATATTTATCGACTCAATGAGCAGTATTATTTAGTTTTATTTGGTAAATAGTATAATCCTAACCAGCGCCATTGTTGTCTGCCAGCTTTTATCATGTTAAATTAGGTGAGCAATGTTTTCTCCTCGCTTTGCAGAATATAAAGAGGTAAACTCAACTTAATATTAAGTAAATAGAAATACACATACCAGTATGTGTCCTCATGTGTATTGCTTGGAAACTCCTACTTTTAAATGTTTTATCACACACTTGACATGAGAAAGGCTTGTCTGCAGAATGGGAACGCATATGCTTCACAAGGTCTGCCTGAAAGTATCAATGGCTAATTAAAATTATAAATAGAATCAATACATATGTAAACTTGTCAAGGTATTACTGTAAAAAGTCCATAGATGAAAAGTAATATCTGGAAAGGTCAAAGGGCCTTAAATTTATTGAAATTAAAAAGTAAAGTTGCCATTCTTTAAAAAGATAAAAATTATTATAAGTTGATTTTAAAAAAGGTTTTGATTTTTTTTAATTTTATTAACTTCAATATTGTATTCATCACATGCCTATTACTGTCCACGGCTTTTTTTTTATATTAATAAACCCAGTAGAAGATGTCTGAAGGCATCATTGTTACATGGTCACCTGGTTCCCCTCATTTTTCCACATGAACTTTGGGTTTTTTGGTATCCAACTTTTGTCATTAAAATTTTAAAGATCTCATTCTACATCCTAGTCGTAGTATCGTTCAAATTTCAAACATGGTAACACCATAATAGTAAAAATTAATTTTACATGGCTGAAGTGATGATGATGGAATACTGTAATTGTTGTTATTGAATATTATTAATACGTACCTTAATGTAAAACCGCATATCGCACAAAGTACATGCAAAGTTTTTTATTCCTGTATGACGTATGAGGTGTATTTTTAGGTTTCCTGGTTGAGAGAATTTCTTGCCACACTGAGAACATCCATAATTTTTCTCGCTATTATGAGTCTCTATGTGCATCTGGAAATTGTGTGTAAATGTAAGCGTAAAGAGGTAAATGGTGAAAGGTTTTCATTCAGAATACTCTGGTTGACTGCATTTCTGTTCTGGCAGCAGGTATTCAAAATATTGGCTCAAATGGGTTCGAAAAACCTCAAACTATTTACATCTTCAGATTTACTATAAAATATATAATATTTACTAAAAACATACTGAAATAGTATATTTTATTAGTAATGAGACTTAATTTTTGTACCAAACAGTAGTAATTGAATATAACTTTGTTCCGCTTTTAAATACATTGTAGCTTGTGAAATCACTCACTGTAATAAAACTTCACAATCTCATATCTCATGAGGTTGTGAGTACAGTATATTGGTACCCTTAGAAGTGTAACATTGTTATGGATGAGTGTATCACTTACCAGGTGAAAGTTAAGCTGAAAACAGCACTATCATTGTGCCCACTAATGGGACATGACTCTTGCTAAGAGAGAATTAAGAGCTTATACCCAACACGCTGGCCAATTGAGGATGAATGTCCTATTGTACATGTGAAAGAAACATGTTGTTCTTGGAAGCATAATGGGTTCCTTACAATGTTTACCTTCACAAGAAACTTCAGCTTAGCGAGGATCGAACCCAAGTACAACCACCTTATAAGTTGAGCAACATTGCTTCTTGAAAGTTAATAGTCACATAAATTAATACAAACTTTGAGATTGTAGGCTTGAACAAACTTGGCATCACAGAGGTGGCACATGTGTCTCTTGACTCCGGCGTGTATCAGCTCATGGTTCTTTAACACGTTGAGGTAAGCGAAGCTCTTGTTGCAAGTCCGGCAGTGGTACTTCCGGACTGCGGTGTGCACTCTAATGTGGCTGTTCAGGTTTCGTAGGGTAAGAAAGGTCTTGTCACAGTACTTGCATTTAATATCGGGCTAAAAAAAATGGATTTCTACTTTAACAATGAATTAAAATAAATATCAATTTTATTGCTCCTGCTGTAGTCTTGGGGTCTCCTCTTATGAGGAAAAAGTAAAGGCTGTTTGTCTACTACACTGGGCAAGATCAAGTTGGTAGATGGTATATCCTCAAATCCAACATCACAAGTCTCAATGAGACATACAAAATTTAGAGCAGTATTAATCATCCTAACTGATACAATGTTATTGAAGGATGTGTCACTCTTAATTAGACGTACTTGATGCTTGTTTTGTTGCTTTGTTAAATAGAAAAATTGTTTATAGTTTTGTTACAGTATCAGACCATATTTACTAATTATAAATTTTAACTTACCTTCTTACCAAAATGGCTCCGCATGTGAGCTTCAAAGTTTTCATATTTCTGAAAATTTTTTCCACATTTCATGCATTTCATTCTTTCTCTTTTCTTTATGGGCTGCTCTATATACTGTGTGGGACCTCTTCTTTTTCTTCTAATATCAAATTTTATTATAATATTAAAGTTTTAAAATGTTAGTCATTATCAGCAAATAGGTATTCACTACTGAACCGAAGCCTCCTCTAAAGATCTCACCAATCCATGTGACTGCACATAAACATGAGACCAAATATTTTGTCTCTTTAGCCCTGTAATTTCACTAGTTAACATCCTACAACCCGGAACACAATAATTTTAGCACACTACTATTTGGCGGGAGAAAAAGAAGTAGTGGTGGTGCCTACCCAGATGGTCACCAGGAAAAGGGACCTACCACTAGAAATAATAGAATACATGTTGTCTACAGCTCTAAGGTTATTGATTATTTACCTTTTATTATTTCTCAGTTACAAACAGTGACATGTGATACATACCTAACTCTTGTTTGATGTTCTTGCCTATTCGTTATGTTGTTATGAACATTTGCGTCACTAAATTCCATAATGGTAACTTCCACCAGATCATTGTTTTCAGTCATATGACTACCCCCTTTTATTGTTTCCTGTATAAATACCCATTACAATATTTTAGCTATGTATGGTAGTATTTGCTGTAGTAGTAATATATACTAATTAATGAAGTTTTTTTAAACAGTCATAGTAGTAGAGAGTATCTACTAGGTTAATGTGCTTTATCACCACAGACAAGATATTGTCTTAACACCAAGTATGATTGTGGTCAAGTGCTAAAATTAAAACTTTAAAAGAATGCAGTAATAGTTAGGCTTTTAAAAAGCACTGCATTGATTTCCTTTATAATATAATCATTTAGACAAAATTACAGTGTTTAGTTACATGAGATTTGTATGGCAAAGTTTGGCAGCAGAAATACTCACAGTGGTGACAGTTAATAAAAGTTATACCAATTATAATTGTTTGAGTAATCAATAAAAATCAGCAAATAGTTTATATAACCTGTGATTATTTCTTTAGACTCTATGTAAAAACTTAACTGAGTTTCAATCTTACATGGTTGAGGTAAAATAATTACTTAAGAAGATAAAACAATAAAATTCTGGGCAGAATGATAGACATTTCTATATTTGGAAATTCTATTCTTTACTGTACAGTATCCAATAGAATAGGAATTAATTAAACATCCCTGTGCCTCATTTGTGTTATATTTATTTCTTTGTTAATTATAATAAAACAAGCATATAAAGTATGACTATACCTTGTCAATGAGAACAGAACATTGTTGTTTCAATATTATATTAGAGCGAACAACGACTTGTTTGAAGTAATACAATTTATTCAGTAGATCAAGGCAGGTTTGGCAGATCAACTTGGGTAGAATATCATTTTCTGAAATCTTAAATCAATAGTATTGCTTGATAGTGTTAATTTTAAAATATTTCTCATGCTTAATTTAAAAAATAAGCTGTGGAGGAATATTCATGTTAAATACTTTTCACTGTTGGTATTTATGTTTTAAAATTAACCCTGGTTGTTAAAAATATTGTCATAAATGTAATTTTAGAAAGAACAAAAATAGCAGCAGTTTTATAATAAGAAGACCTTAAAGATGTTTTGTTTTGAATTTTAGATTTTTGCATTTCTGTATACTTCTCACCTCCACTGACGTACAGTATTTGAAAACTTCCGTGGAACAAACACTGAATAATTCTTTTAAAGGCCCTGCGTCCGATAAACATGCACGACAAATTTTATTAAAATCCAAATTATTTGCCATTATATAGTTTTATTAAATAATTAAATATAAAATCTTGTTAATGCTCAAGAACCATCGACCTTTTTGCTTTTATTGTAGAAACATAATCGAAAAACTTTTAAGTAACAATATCGCTAACAATAACACGGCTATTGACAACCACTGTTGAGAGTAAGACTTACTAGTGATGTGACAATTATTATCGATGTTACACGATATTTTTTAACTTTTATGTTGTTCGTACCATTTATTTATAATTATTGGTTATATTTTTTAACATAACCCAAAAGTTACTTTAAAATAATAACACACATAAGAATAAAAAATCCCTAGAGTTTTTTTGTGTGATTAATCAGAATCATTGTCTAGTCATAATACTATTGCGTTCCTACAAAGTCATTATGATTTGTATATAACAGTAAAATTGTGGGTCTTGGAGAAATTATTTTTGTGCGACGCTCATCTTATTTCATGTGACCAATAAAACACCAAAGATTTTGTGCAGAGCGTTGCAAAAAATAAATTCATTGAACTAAACATAACTTTCATACCTCAAACTATTACTTTGTATAGTAGAGGCCGGGGTAAGTATTAAGAGATCGATAGACATAATCAGCTCGGCTGGGCAGCATATGGGAAATTCCGACATATTCTCACCTCGCCAATACCCCAATGATTGAAGACAAAAGTAGCTGATGCATATTCCCCAACGGTACTTACTGCGCAGATATATGGCATATGACCATCGAGCTGGTCCACGGGCTAAAAGTCACACAGCGTGCGATGGAGAGAGCTATACTTGGCTTGTCTAAAAGAAACAAGAACGAGAACGAAGAACGTCGCCGGAGAATTAAAGTTGTCCCCCTAGTTCTCAAAATCTGGAAGTAGCAATTTTAGTGGGCAGGCCAAATCTGTCGTGTCAGTGATGACTGATGGGGGACGAAAATTTTGGTGTGTAGAACATGTACATGACAGAGGTGTGAAACAACCTCACTCCAAATAATCCGATGACATCGAAAGAACGGTTGGAAGTGGGTGGATACGAAAAGCTGTGGACTGCATTTGGTGGAAGACATTGGAGAAGACCTATATATCCAACAGTAGATTAATAAAAAGTGATGATGATGTTTATACATTAGTCTTTACTTGGTACTTGGTGGCTATTCGTACTTACTATAAAGTAGATACGTGTACAATACACATTACAATACAATACAAACAATAAGCCAACAAATATTGAAGTTGAGAAATTAATAGTTTAATCCCAAATAATTGATAAGGCAGCTATGTACGCATGTGGCAAATCTATCACATGCACTTGTACAAGCTGCAACAAGCTTGTTTATAATAATGCTTCTTTAACTGTTATCAACTAATAGGTATTAAGAGAAGATGAAGTCTTCACAGTTTAAGTGCGCAAACGCAGAGATCGTTTTACACAAAAGGGAACTAAAAGTTATATAAATCACCAACGGTAAAATATTTTCATATAAAGTCATTATTCATTTATTTGCATATTTCTGGTTTTTTATGTATTTCGTTTATTAATGCATGATGCAATCGTACATAAATATAGCTAATTATAATATTTTAATCGAAACATAACTTATAAATTGGCTAATTAAAATTGCTAAAAATGTTCGTTTTTTCTTATAATTAAAAATCAATGTATAATATCAAAAATAGGTCAAGAACATTTTTAGTTCGTAAAATAGTTTCATTTAAAGTGTGCTGAATATCTATCTAATGACACAAGAGTCAATTGTTATATGTAATCTTAAGTATTTTCTAACACTTAACATAATTTGAGATTCATGTCAATGTGCTGTTGTATTAAATTTATTATTATTGAAAATATTATTCTCAAAAGTTATGATGTTACCGACTATTGAGAACTAACTTTCACTATTTTGATTCAAACTAATATACATTGCCTCAAGTTTCCTTTCATCTAAATTAAACCTGATTTCTTCGCAGCATCTCTAAAGTTATATCGGCATAAATATTCATTGCCTATTTGTATATGTCCAGCTGTACATATACGAACATCAGCGACGTCAGCTAGTTTAGGTTATGTTGTGTGTTTGTTTATGTTTATAATATTCGCTCTTTAAACCTTTTTAAAGTAATATTGTGATACAGTGCATTAAAATTTATGTCATTTAATATTTTCCATAGTTTTGTTTATATGTATAACTCAACACAGTAATTGGCATAACATAAAACGCCGTTAAATTTTATTATAAGCCCGCTATTGATAACAAGATTTCAGTGACGAGTCAACGTCGGTGCAGTGCGGTCAGTTTTCATTGTTTACAAATAATTATAACAATGAGTGATAACGTCAATTATGTGCCCGTTTTAAACATTCCGTACAATGAAAGAATATTAAAATTAAGTGAACTCTTTTACGAAGAATTCGGTTGCAAACCGTCTTATTTTGTTCGTGTACCGGGACGCGTCAATATTATCGGAGAACATATTGATTACTGCGGATACCCGGTGTTGCCCATGGCTTTGGAACAGGATATATTAATAGCAGCTAATATTATAGATGAGTCAAAGCTTTATCTACGCAATGCAGACAGTAAATATAACAGTGTTGAAATAAATGTAAACAAATGTGAAGAACTTGATATCGCGCCTGATTCAAATGGAAAACCATTTTGGTATAATTATATACTTTGTGGTATTAAAGGAGCTATGGAACACCTTAATGGTACCATATGGAAAGGTCTGCAGCTGTACATCGACGGTAATATAC
This sequence comes from Pachliopta kotzebuea, assembly GCA_018246255.1. Lineage (NCBI taxonomy): Eukaryota > Metazoa > Arthropoda > Insecta > Lepidoptera > Papilionidae > Pachliopta > Pachliopta kotzebuea. The sequence goes on from DWLS01000572.1 coordinate 18,975, forward strand.
CACCAGCTTCGGGTCTATCAAGTTCTTCTGCTTTAGTGAGTGCGGCGTGTTTGTCGTTTCTTTACGCTCAAAATGCTCAATTGGATAAAACTGAAATAGCTTCGTTATGCGCCAAAAGTGAAAGATACATTGGAACTCAGGGCGGTGGAATGGACCAAGCTATCGCATTTCTCGCAAAGAAATACAGTGCTCAATATATTACTTTTCAACCGTTAAACGCAAATCCTGTCGCTTTACCAGAAGATGCTACATTTGTTGTAGCTCATTGTTTAGCCGAAGCCAATAAAGCAGCTACCAACGATTTTAATCGGAGAGTAATAGAATGTAGGTTAGCCGCTAAAATAATAGCCGTGTTATCAGGTATAACCTGTGAAGAAAAAATTTTAACGCTAAGTCAGCTTCAAAAGAAACTTGATAAAAACTTGGATGAGATGATAGATATAGTATTAAAGTATATACCGAACGAAGTGTACACTAAATCGGAAATATGTAAATTATTGAACATCAAAGAAGACTTATTAAATAACTTATATTTAACCAATAACACAAAACATTTAACCGAATTCAAACTCAAACAACGTGCTCTTCACGTTTATGAAGAAGCTAAAAGAGTAGAAGAATTTCGAAAGATATGCACACAATCTGATTTAAGAAACAGTAGCTCAAATGGTAATACCAACGGTTCGGGGATTAACCACACTAGTAATGGAGATGATGGTTTATTGTCTTCTCTTGGAGAATTGATGTCAAAAAGTCATGAAAGTTTGAAAACACTCTACGAATGTTCTCATAAAAATTTAGATCTTCTTGTTAACATTTCGTCTAAAATGAATATCCACTCGCGACTCACGGGCGCGGGTTGGGGGGGCTGCATTGTCGCTTTGTGCCCAAAAGATAAGGTCGATGAATATATACAGATGTTGAAAGAAGAATTTTATAAAAAACATTGTAATATTGACAAAAATGATGCCGACATCTACGTTTTCGCAACAACTCCAAATCATGGTGCTTTAATATTTAAGAATTCCATATAAGTAATTAGAATTTACATTATATATTTAATTACATTTTAATGATTAGCCTTCCAATATAAAACTTTTATTCATATTCTTGTAATGTACATTTACACACAGATTCGTTATCATGTCCTTATTTAATATCGTTTACTCGTATCTAAGGAATAATTAATTAGCATTTCAGTATTACAGCATTTATTAATCAAATAACATAACATTAATAAAAAAATAAACTGTTTTGTCCATAATGGCCTATTAATTAATATAATTATCACATCTTACGAAACTATCAAACCGAAGTGGGTGAAGAGTGCTCAGCAATAATAGTGGTTCTCGTATATTAACTGGCTCATTGCAATAGTGTATAGCGACAGTTTGTAATATTAGGGTGGCAGGTACGAAAAAATCCCTCTTCTTTTAACATACCTTTTCGACTAATGGAGGTTAGTAGAGAATTCACCATATTTCACCATATCTCTTGCGAAGTGAAACAGTTGGACGGCTTTCAAATTCTAATCCAGTCCTTGATGTTACGTAGTCACTATTTTTCCCTTTATCCAATGTTCCTTTTACCTGCAACTTTGTCCATCAAAATTAATTGAAGCAGTTCGTTCTTATCGTACCTGAATACGAGTCAGAGATAAGGCACTTTTCTCATTTCGATTGTCTGCAAAAGTTCGCGCTTTTGGTTCGCTTGTCGCAGGACCTTCTTTTTTGATATTTTTGAGACCAGTTTAGCGACCGCATGCGCTTCCATGGCCACATCTCGCAAGCTTCGATACGTTTTCTGGGGTCTTTTATTACGGTTTAAGCTTCACATCCGTAAAAATCCTAGCAGTATTTAATCTCTACAACATGGTGTAATCGTACTATGGCCTCAGTATTACAAAACAAGCGGTTAGCCGGTGCGTCACAAGAAGTATTTAAAACAGTTAAAAAATTTACGAGTAGAATAAATAAACGTTTAATTACGTGGTCTATAAACACCAAAGAATCCGTGCTTTGTAAAAAGCACGTGTCGTATAACTATAAACGATAAAAATTTGATCGTACTGTACAGTATTAAACAATTTGTAAGTCGTAAATATTTGAAAGTTTTTTGCACAGATACCTAGTACCCGTATTTGTACTCAATACCTAATTTTAAAAACTTGGTCGCCTAAATTCTTGTTATCAACAGTCAAAGTCACTTTCAACGTCAGTGTTCACAACCTAATGTCTCTATTTAATTTTATGATTTTCTTTAAATAATTTTCTTTTTCTTTTCAGAAAAATATCACTCAAAGTAGAATTATAGTCCATTTCTGGTTTTAAGATTTTACTGATATTGAATCTTTTATAATTATATAGGTGAGTTTTAAGTTTGATGTAAATAATGACATATTTTGAAGGGTATGAGAAAATTTTATTTAATTTTTGTTACTATTATCCTTTAGCTTTCTAAGGATAAGCAGCAATGGCTTTAACTGAGGTATTTTTGTTTAATTCGTTGTATACATTTATATACATTGGTGACAAAATTATTTTTGAGGTTATAAAGAATGCTGTTGGCATAACACCTATTTTTCATCATATATGTTAAACTCTATTTTAAAAATAGTCGCCTAAATCTCATTATGTGGGCAGCAATTTTTAGCGAAAATTTACAAATATACTTAATTGTCCTCTATATAAGAGCCCACTCAACATATAATATCAAAAATAGATCAATTGCTAAATAATTCTTGTATGTGCAAAATATAGTTTTTGAGTGATAATCTCATTGTTAATCGATTTGTTACATTTAAGTTATTGTATAATTAATTTATTGCAACACATTATGATAGTTCAAAGGCAAATTGTATTTTTTCATGCAGTAATTTTAAAGTGTTGTTTTTCCACAGTCTATAGATATAAATGAAGAAGGAAAGTATAATCTGACAGCTTCACAAAAGAGAAGGCTTCGACGTAAAAAGCTGCGGGTAGCTCGAAATCCTATTGTACCTGAAACAAATACTACAAAATCAATTAAAAAATCTAATTTATTAAAATCTCCTCTGTCTATTCCTACGAATAATCGAAAAGACGAATGTTGTAATATTGCTGCTAATATAATAGGAAATGATAACAAGGAACAGGGACATATTTCTCAAGTAAATAATTTAATTTCCAATTTAAAAGACAAAATGTCATCTAAAGATATAACCTCCAAATCTCGGGATGATATATTAGCTGCAAGAGAAGCAAAAAAGTTAAATAAGCAAAAAAAGAAAAAGATAGAAACACAGGATTCCCAATTAAAAAATGCAGAAAATAAAGTAGAACCAAAGCCAAAAATTTCCGCTGGAGTTATAAAAGGTACACAGTTCGAAAAAAAGAATGAGCCTTCCACAAAATTATCTTCTCAAGGTGAAGATGAAGTAGATAGAGTGGTACAAGTGGATAAAATCATAAATTCTGAACTAGAAAATAGTGTATTAATAAAGGATTCTCAAAATGAAAAGGTAACTATTTTGGAAAGCCAAACTAAGAATGATGAAAATAAATTAGAAAATATTGGAATTGAGAAATCTAGGGAGCAAATTAAAGCTGAAAGAGCAGCAAAGAAAGCTGTAAAACAAGCTAGGAATAAAGTAGGAGATGTTAAAAGAACTGATACAAAAAATATAACAAATGAATCGAACACTGTGCCTTTAAAAAATGAGAGTAATAATAATGTTGACGAAATTAAAAACACATTTATTCAAGATAGTGAATTATCTGTGAATAAAGATGTAACAGTCAAAGAAGTAGTAGAAACATTAAAAGATATTATAAATGTAGCAAAAGATTTTCATACAGTCACTGATAAAATTAAGTCTATAGATTTAGGTGGAAAAAAGGTTATAATCTTTTTTCTTGTATGTATACTTACCAGTTTTTATGTCTTGTTGTTTTGAAATAAAAGTGTCATTTATGTATGAAAGAAAACTATTGAATTCATAACTTCAGCTTCATCAGCTGATAGAGGTGCACTGCTGAAGATAGGCCTACCCCAATAGTGGAGAGATTTGGGCCATCTCCCTCCATCCTAGCAACTTTGAGTTACAAAACAAGTATTAGAAATGGGAATAAGTATATTGTCAGCTGGATAACGTCCACTGCTGGACATAGGTCTCATGTAAAGTATTCCACAAAATACATATGTTATCTTATTTCATAAAAGAAAAAAATTAGTAAATCTTTGTATATTCAAAGTTCATATATGGGAGCTATTAATCTTTTGAAACCGAATTCTTACTCGTTTTTTAATATTCTTTGTTTTAATTGCGCAATACAATTGTTTATATTATTAAATATTTGTATTTAGGCTGAAGAGAGTACTAAAAGTAAGGCAGAATTAAGGGCTGAAAGACGTGCAAAGCAAGAGTCACAAAGGGCGGCCAAACAAGCTCAACAGAAACCACCTGAAAAACCTGCAGAAAAAGAAAAGGATAAGGTAATAATGTTTATTTTTTTTACCTTGATTTTTTTGTTACACAACAAGTTCTGTGTTATCCCAAATACTTAGTATTCTGAAGATGTAATTGCTGGACTGATGGGTTCTATCCAAACAGATAAATCAACTTCTTTAATGAACCATGATTTGAAGATTCTAAAATCTCATCAATCTCTTGTTTATAGAGTTCTAATAGAAAACCGTTAGTTACTATCAGTATCTTCTAATTCACATATTCTGGTTAAAAAAATGTTTGAATATTTGTTGGAATGGAATTTTTAGACTAATAGTTCATCATCAGCCGATTGATGTCCACCGCTGGACATAGGCCTCCAACAATAATGGGGGAGATTTGGGCTATATCCCACCATGCTAACCTAATGTGGGTTGGAGGGGAGTTAAGAGTCCGGTTTGTTGACTAGCAGGGTCCACTAAGCGCAGGTCGGCTTGGGTCCCTTGAGTTGTTGTGTGGGACCCCCCATTTTTTATACTTTTTCCCCTGCAAAGTAGGACAGGGATTTTATTTACTCTTTTCTTTTTTTCCATTATTTTTTATACCTATTCCTATTTACAATTCTCTTTCTTCTTACATTCCTTCGTCTTCTATTCTTTTGCAACTTTTCTGTCTCCACTTCTTCTCACACACATCGCCTCCCACACTTCCACTGTCGCTGCTTATTCTACTTTACAGTGTGGGACCCCTTCCGCCCTCTGACTAATGGTTGGTGTTATAGTAACATGTATAAAAATCAAATTAAAAACCTCAACAGAAACTTCCTGTTAAGCAAAAGACAGTTGAGAAGCCCAAATCTAAAGCACGGAGCGTACACAGAGTCAACTGGTTCCAGCACTTGTACACCGAACATGACAAAGAGGCATTGAAGAAGATTGCACTAAACTCCAAGTAAGCAATTTTATTTAATTTTTTTTTTGTACATTACTAATGCGGCAAACAAGTATATGGCCTGTCTGATAGTAAGCAGTTACTGTAGCCTATAGACGCCTGTAGCAACAGAGGCACAATAGGCGCGGTGCCGTTCCAGGAAGAACCTTATCACGCCCTTTTTAAAGAACTTCATTCTACAGGTTTGGGCAGCCTTGGCAAGGAGTTCATTCCGTAACTTGAAAAATTTCTCTAGAACCGGACAGTACGTGACCATTGCGGTTCTAGAGTATGAGGATGAACTCCCTGGCGAAGGCAAACTGTGCGATGGTGAAATGTGGCCAAGAGTATCCAATTAAAAAATTCTTCAGAACACATCACAAATCACAGAACATATACTTTACGGCAGTAAATTATGGTTATGACATAATCGATAAAAGTAGCATAATATATTTTTCGTAAATAAAAAATCTTTATTCTCATAAAAATAATTTAAACTCGTTGAACACCTTGTAGGTCACTGGTGACTGAAGTGAATTTTTCTTGTCTCCTTCAAAGTATTTGTCCTCAATAAAAAAAAGAAATACTTTTCAATGATCAATGATATTTAAGTAACTTTTTTTTACTTTTCGATTGTGGCAGTTAACATATTAAGAACTAAACAAAATGCTATTTACTTTTAGTTAGATTTTCATATTTACTTTTCTTTTTTTTTCGCTTCATTTATTTCCCTTGTTTGTAGTTCTATGAAAAATATTTATAACATATTTTCTGACTAAATAAAATGGAACTATTTCCAGATAATAGATTCAGTTTCATCTACTGTATGTTATATATGAATATTCTTTTAATTCCTATTTCCTGAATGATGTTGCTAGAGAAATATTTTTCAATATTTTCAGTCTGCACCCCGCTATCATCAAACTAGGCGTACAGTTGGCATCACAGGTTGTAACAGGCTCTAATGCTAGATGTATAGCACTATTAGATGCGCTTAAGAAGGTAACTAAACTATTGTTATACAATATCTGTACAGCATCATCACTCACTACTTTGTAAACTACATTATTTTTTTATACCCCTAAAGTGACAAATAAGTATACAGCCTGCCTGATGGTAAACAGTCACTATAACCTATAGATGCTTGCAGCATCTGAGGCACTACTGGCGCGTTGCTGACCCATATATCCATTTGTCTACCTTTCCTTTATGTATGTTTGTTATATTGATAAATTTTTGCATCATAATATGTAAAATTTAAACAAGTAGTGATGTAGATTAATAGAATAATGGTCATACAATGATGAGGAATGGAAAAAGAAAAAGTTGACGAATAGTAAGAAGAAGAATGAGTAAAATTTTTATTTAAAGTAAGATATTATTGTATGTGTAAAGGATAATTACTGAAATGACATGGTAATGATTGATAAATGAAAAGTAGATTTACCACTGACTACTGCTAGTGGTTCACACGTAGATTCAGTATGTATGGGAGATGAGCTGTAATACTTAAATTACTTAAACCGGGATGTGATGTGACTTGATGATACGTGATGGGCTTGCTCATAACAATGAGGTGCTTGTAAGGATGACACACTGCACCATATTGTGTACTCTAGTACCCTTGATAGAATATTAAGGCTCATTGCCATAATTTTATTAGCTACTACTACTACTACTACTGCTACTATTACTAGCTACTACTGATTGCACAGTACTATTTGTCTGCTGCTATACTACCAGTAAATAGCTTGATTATGATCATGGATTTATCATCGTAGCTTGTTTAATTGTTTTGAATCAAAGAATATCTAGAGTTCATGTGTTATTATTATTAATTAGATGGTAAGAGACTACAGTCTGCCGGCGAAGACAGAGTTCGCCAGAGGTTTGGAATCTCACCTGGCTGCCAGCTTGGAATTCCTGTGGGCGATGCGGCAGCCTTCCGCTTCACAAACAAATGCTGTCAAACACTTCCGGCGCCAACTGACACAGCTGCCTAACAACGTTGATGAGTTTGACGTAAGTATTTTTGTACTAGTACGCCTTACTACTAAGACAACTTCTTCATTTACCATCAGATAAGAACCTAGTTAATAGAGAAATAAAGAAATAAAAATATTTAATTCAGTCCGACTGAAAATACACATAAATAGCACAAAAAAACATAATATACAAATATGAAAATTAAAATTATAATAATAGTAGTAGGCAGTTGAAAAGGATCCAACTCAATACTCCCGCAATTAGCAGAAGCACTAGTATTCTGTTGGTCCCTTATAATTAATTTTGATTAAAATAACTAATGAAAAAGGAGGAATAGTAAAGTTGTAGCTGTAAGGAATTTTAAAATAGAACAATTATTAATAAAATTACATAAATAAATTGCTTACTATTAAGTATGTTTAATATTAATTTCTAATTAATGTCACAAAAAAGGATTTATGCAAGGAGAAGAAAAGAACAGAAATAATACATTAAGAAAAAGTTTATGTACTTATTCTATAACAAGTTAATAGTCAACCAAAATTGCATATGTACTTAAATTACAATGAGGTTTTTTTTATTGTATGAGATGAGTAAGGCATTCACCTGATGGTAAGTGACACTCCTGTCCATAACAATGAGGTGCTGGTTAACTATGTAACTGTTCATGTTGAAGTATGCACACACAGAATAATCTGACTCCATTATGTTGGTAGTTGGAACAGTAATACTAGAGGATACTAACTACAACTTATGTGATGGTAAAATGTAACTACTGGCTAGTCAAATTTTATCATCAGATAAGTTGTATACATTGTTGACTGTGTTAGCAGTATTTAAAAAAAATTTAGTAGTCCTCTACTCTGTATAAACATCTTTGTCTATCCATTGAGGTGATGATGATGATGAATTGTTGTATCAATTATAATTAAGACTATTGTATTAGTGATAATTTATTTCTGCACATTTTTAGGCCAAGAAGAGCCTGCAGGAAGAGATCGACAGGTATATAATGGAGCAAATTGATATGGCAGGCGAGGCCATCAGCATAGCAGTGCGGAACAAGATATCCAATGGAGACTACATACTGACATATGGATGGTTAGCATATTTTAGTATAGGAAACCTTTGATATTTGCTCTCTTATGATTGAGTTTCTGGTGATGGAATATAAAGTAGAAACTAGAATGTTCCAATGTATCAACTTTCATGGACTTATGACATCCATCAACCTGCGCTTGGTTAGGCTTGGGTCTCCCGTTGTAAAAGAAGAACCTCCCGGTCGTGGAATAAGTATTTCCATCAGCTGGTAGACGTCTAAGGCTGGACATGAGCTTCCCCCAATAATGAGGGGATTAAGGCTATCTTCCACTACGCTGGCCCAATGCGGGTTGGAGGGAAGCCAGAGTCTCGTTTGTTAATTAGCAAGGTGCACCACGAACAGGTGTGGTTGACTTGAATCCCGTGTATAATAGTGTGGGTTTTCTTACACCCCAATGGAAACAATATATGGTCTTTTTTTATCCTATTAACTTGGCTGTAATATGTGACGTGGTGATAAAGAATTTAATCAGTTGTATGAGTTTCTGGTCAGGGTTTAAATAGAAGACATTGTTGCAGCTCATCGCTGATCGAGCGTATACTGTGCGAGGCTTGGGACAGTGGGCTTGTGTTCCGTGCAGCTGTGGTTGGGGACAGAGTACGGCGGGGAGCACGGGAGATGCTGCGGCGACTCACAGCTCACGGCTTGCCGTGCACCTACGCAGACATCTCCGCCGTCAGCTTCCTCATGACTAATGTACGTATCATCATCAGTTGATAGACGTCCATTGCTGAACGTGAGCCGCCCTCAATGATGAGGGGATTTAAACCATTACCCACCACACCGGTCCAATGCGGGTTGGTAGGGAACCAAAGCCTTGTTTTTTGATTAGCGGGGTGAGTTGTTGTGTGGGATTCTTTGTACCACATTTATGTATGGTACTGCACAAATAAGCTTGAGTCTGACCCTCGTACCTGATCCCGTCCAAATACGATGTGGGCGTCTTCAAGAAAAGAGTGAATATGCACTTATTAGGTTAATGCGCTTTACCATCATAGACCACATCATCACTTAACACAAGGTGAGATCGTGATCAAGCATTGACCTGTACCTTTATAATAAAAGGTTCTATTCCTAGGAAAAATTGTGTGGAGTGTAGTAGATGGTAGGGTTACTTGCGAAAGACCTATGCCTAACAGTGAACTGCCGCATGTTGTTGTTATTGATGACTAGGGTTTCTGAACCTGTCTGACTAGCTTCCCCCCTCATGTTGTGAACTTGATAACATATGAGAGTCAGATTATCCAGGGCAAGTGTGCTTCTTCATCAATAGCCTCATTTATGACATTGACATGTGAAATACTGGTCAAGTGTTACCAAATAATAAAAAT
>DWLS01000573.1:0-28720 GCA_018246255.1 Pachliopta kotzebuea
AATTGTATGTACATGTATGTATAAGTAAGTATATGTATGTAGCATATAATAATATTTATTAATTTTTTAGTTTTTTATGTAACTTTCTCACTTCACCTACTCCTATCTACTATCTCTCTCCTTCCAGGTTGAATGGTAGAGAATACCTGTAGGCATTAAGTCCGCCTATTGGACCCTAATTGTAAGAATTTGAAAAAAGTTTTTTTAAATTAAAAACAAAAATTTAATTTCTTTCTTCCTTATTCTTTCAGTTCATTAGAAGCTGATGTTAAATTTCTGCTTGTTCAGTTGGTATTAGAAAACTTCAACACTCACCATGATTCAAGCTTCGTAAATGTTGAGTTGTGAGTGACGTGTAACAATAATCTTCTGTCAAAGTACCGCGAAGAACTTTTTCGAAGTTATGCCGTTATTAGACGTCATTATTCATCCTCGTCTTTGGTATTCTCATTAAATATGTTCTTTGAAATCGCGAAAAGTCATACTTGGTGACCTATTTTAGATTTTTACGATACATCTCAAATCGCAATAGATCTGAAAAAAAATTTACGGATTCGGAGAAATAAAATGTATCTAAGCTTCTTCTAAGTTGTGTTTCCTCATGATTGAGAGTCGTTGTCACCATGTGTAGTGAAACACGACGACTTTCCTGGCAGTTCACATACTAGTCCGACCACGGATGGTCATCACATAGATACATATCTATGGGGATATATCATATTATATATATATCTATTAAGTTTCCTCTCGATGTTATCTTTCATCGTCAGAGCGCTTGATATTAGTTGGTATTATACCAACTGCACATAAATTGAAAGATTCATTGGTAAAAGCCGTATTCGAACCTGATACCTTCCGAGTGGAAAGCCGGCGTTCAAACTACTAGGCTATCACTACCTGCTCTAAGCTTTATAATATTTAAAAAGTGTACTTTTAAAAATACTTGAAAGAATTAAAAATAATGTACAAGTTAATTATGCAATACGAACGGTGTTAAAGTAAGAAGTATAAGCTTTGTTTGGACCTCATTCTGTGCTATGACAACTCAACAACTGCGCAAAATTTGAATCTAAATTAAAATTTTAATTAAAACGTTAAGAACTTTTAACTGCTTTCGTAGCGCAACGAATTACAGCTTGCTTTGTATCACTAAGGTCCCTAGTTGGTTTCTAGTGTCAAATTTGGTTAACATTATATTGTTAATCTGCAGCCTGCATACAAGTGTATAAATATAAACATAATATAATGTGTAAGAGAAAAGAAATGTTATGTAAAAATAAATAAAGGTAATAATGTATATCAAGATAAATAGTCAAAAACGTAAATGCGACGAACTTGTACTGAGAGGCGATGCCTGAAAAAAGAGTAAAGAGATATGGATGTACAGAAAAGAGTGACGGATTAAAAATATACAATGGAAGAAAACATAAGCTAGGGGAAAGAATAGAGACAAAGATAAAAAGAGAATACGATGAAAAGCAAACAAGGATCCTTACCCAAACTACAAAAAGGAATGATAAAAAAATCTGAAGCCATTTCATTTCCGCTTTGTGTGGGCTTTAGGTCTAAAGTGTCTTAAAAATAACTCGTGACGCCCAGTGGGAGATGGCTCAAATTCCCCACTATTGGAGAGGGCCTATGTCCAGCAGTGGAAGTCTTCCGGCTGAAGATGATTGCACCTTTATTGTATACAATCAGTAAAGAACACCTAGGTTATTCAAGACGAGAATAAAATTTGGAATATTAACATGTGAAATTGAAGTCAAGAGTTAATGTCCAGTTAAAAAAGTAGTTAAAATATGTTAAAAATTGTATAAAGGTTATCTTGCGTTTAAACAGCGGTAAAAATAAAGATTACCTAAAAAGATAAATTTGCAAAAGCAATTTATAAGAGAGCTTTGAAGTCTTCTTAGTTTAGATATCAAAGTTTCATCGAATTTCAGAGTTCAATATTCCAAATTTTTTCTTGTTTTTAATTTATTCTTATTGTACAAATGGTACATAAAACATAACGATCTTAAAAAAATGTTTAAATTGAGCTTAACTTTAATAGTTTTCTCCTCCAGCAAACTTTGGAGTGGAGAGGAAAATAGAGTAGTATCTTCAACCAATTTACAGCAAAACGATTTCTATTACTCAGTATTTGTGGTAATAGTTACGAAAATATATATCATACAATATGGAATACTTTACTTAACAAATACAAAAGGTAATTATTATTTTATTTTTTACGAGGTGACGAGATCAGGTATTCATTTGATGGTAACTGATACGCTTGCCCATAACATGTCGCTGGTTAGGAAAGTTTATACAAAACCACATTGCGCTCACCTTGATACGTTAGTTGTTAAATCTCATTACCCAAGTAATTTCAATAGCATACAGCCCCCTTCAAACCGGTACATAGTAATGTTTGTAAATATGCTTCTCCTCTTGGTATCTTACCAGCACTGGAATATACGGTTTGTTCCTAATCAGAATCTCATCTCACCAGGGTAGATGATCCACTGATTTCATAACTCAGAAGCTATATATTCAGGGCTATCGCATGAGAAGTCCTTAGTTTAATATTAGACATCAATTTCACTAGCTTACAGCACTATTCACACCAGAACACAGTAATGTTTTCCGGCTGCAATAGAAGCTGCAACCTACCTAGACGGTCTCCGGCAAAAAAAACCTTTTTTGCCTTTGGGTAAATGTTCGGGAAGATACTCTGCTTCTGGAAGGAAGTCAGGGTTATGTGGGATTTATACCCACCAATACTCCCGCGGTGGTCATCCTCAGTGCACTGCGGAAAGTCCCGGGATCTCCTACGGAACTCTCCGGTGCCTTCCTGCACTGCTGCTAAGCACATCCCGAGGAGCCGGCAATAGAGACTTCCTACTAGATGGATACATTGACAGATACTCTGACGTATTTCTATACGATATATATAGTAACGGTTCAAAGAAAAAAGTTTAACGTTTTCAGATTTAATATGGTAAGTTCAAATAGAAATTTTAACCATGAACTGGGTCAAAATGTACAATAATTTTTTGAAGCGGACGTTTTAATAGCTTCCACTGGAATTACCACGCGCAAGATAATTTCTTCATAATATTCCAAGTTTTGAAGAGAAATTAGTTTAAAAATTGTTATGTGGCGAAAGTTTTTTTTTTAAATTAAGCTTTCCTCTTCGTGATGTGGTTAAGGGCCTTGATTTTCTGTTATTCTTTCTACTCATTCCTTTGTTTTCTTTTATCTTTTCCTACTATCTTGCTTTCATTGCTCATATTATCTTCCGATCTTTTATACTTTGTACATTGTTCTTATTCCTCTTTCGTGCATCGCCTCTCAGATTAAATTCGCCGTAATATCATACTCATAATGTCTTTCATCTCCTGTCTTCCTTGCTACGTTTGTCCTTGTGTCTTAATGCCATATAATTTTTGTTCTCTTATATTTTGTTTATTCCTTATGTGGCATGAGTTTGGCTTTCTCTTTATCATTAGGAGATTTTTAATTATTGATTTAAATTAAAATTTCGATGTGGTATATTCAGCACATTGCGCTCATCGCCTTGAGACATGAGGTCTTAAGTCTTGTGACCTCAATAATTTCACTAGCTTACAGCACTCTTCAAACCTTCTTCATTAGCTAATAACATAGCAAATAGTTGTGGGATTTGCGCAGTCTCATACCACGCTCGCCAAATGTGGTTTGGTGGTGAGCCAGAACCGGATAATTCGGAAGGCGTGTCTACCGCAGCTCCTATTTCTACTACCAAATAGTAATACCCAAACATTACTAAGTCTGGTTTTGAAAGGTGCTGTATGCTTATGAAATTACTGGAGTAACAAGACTTATCACCTGTCTCAAAGCGAGTGTAATGTCGTGCTGTGAATACCATATTAAGAAGCGCCGCGTTATAGGCAAACGTATCACTAACCACTAGGTGAACACCTCGCCCGACTCGTCTATTCGTCAATTAAAACCAAAATATAAAAATAGTATATGTTATATAATAAAAAAATAGTGATTTATTTATAGTAAACCGAATTTATGCAGAGTGTCCACTCCGATTTCAGTAAAAGTATCTAAGACGGAGCTCTCGCATTCAGGGAAATGTGTTTCGCAATCGCCGCCGATCTCTCTCCCAAGTCTTTCAGCTGCGTGATATTCGTTATCAGTGTGGTGTGATACAGGGTCTTTTGTTGTTGATGGCCTGAAAGATTTACCATTAACATATTAATGAATATACCGCAGCTCATATTGCAGCCGACAAATAGTACTCTATTCCGGTTTAAAGGACCGTATCGTACCGAGTCTTTTGACGTCTGGAAATTATTTTTAATTTGATCATGATGAAAAATTGTTAAATGTACAACACCAACATTTTTCGACGCTGGTTGTAAAGCGATAATGCAGAGAGGAAAATCGACTTACAATATAATATGGCTTTGTGCTTGTACAGTTTGCTGTGGAGGTTGGTACTTACGTGAATATTATATGGCCAATTTCACCAAGCAAACCGTTTTCGTGTGTAAAAGGAACTTCCGCCGCTTCACAGATTGTGCGGAGTAAGCACGGTCTACCTGAATACCCGTATCTGAAAAATTTCGTATGTTGTAATGACATTACATAACTGGAAAATTTAATATCGATATTGTTATTGCATTACTCCTTTTAAAGACTTAACGTTGGGACTTTCGCATGAAAAATTAAATAGGTAATTACTAAGTTATTGCGTTTTACCATCACAGACACATCGCCACTTACCCCAGGCGAAATCATGGTCAAGCAATAACCTTTACTGAATAAAAGGGAAAAATCTAATACTGTGACTTTCAGAAACTGACAAGCGAAAAATAGGAATGTTAAGTTCAGTAGAATTTCAATATAAGAGGAATTAGTAGGAAAAACCATACCACGATTAATATGGCTCCGGAATCAAATGAGAAACCTCTGTTAACTGTTTTACCATGAAAGTTTATTTCTGACGTTCAATCAGTGAACTTTTGTTTCTACATTGAATAAAAATGTGGACTTTGACTTTGATGCAATGAAAAAGTTCCAAAATGTATACACTGATCACATGAACTAAATATAATCTTTCTTATGTAACATAGCATCATCATAAAGATAAACCTTTCGCCACACATCTGTGTACCTTAGGCTTCACATACCATTTACCCAGAATATTAAACCTTTATAAATCCACATCAAAATTTGTTGGTGAGTTTCCTTTAACGCCGCCTTTCTTACGTAAATCAAAATTAAGGAAGGTAATGTAATATTGGAGCTGTAAAATTATAAAACGGTCGTAAATCTAATTTCTGCCATTGTAATAAACTTATATTAATACATTTTCACGAAATATCCTTCCACCACCGAGTAACTGAAGGTAAAAAGAAACCAATAAACAACGCTTCAACAAAAGATATTAAAAAGTTTAAAAGCAAAAGTAGATTTCAAAATCGATTCTCCATTAAAACTTTAATTGAATGTTTCCCATTTTCACACTCTTATATAATAATATATATTTTGAATTATTTATTATATACTTTTAAATATGTATAAATAAACATTTATAAATATATATATCTACATATAATATTAAAGAAAATTATAGATCATACTTTTTAATTTGATAGTCGACCAGACGAGCAAGGCTTTCACCTGATAGTAAGTAATACGCTTACCCATAACGCGGCGCCGGTATTCACAGCACCACATTGCGCTCATTGCCTTGAAACATATAGTGTTAAGCCTCGTTACCCCAGTAATATCACTAGCATATCTCTCCAAGCCGAAACACAGTAATGTTTGCTACTTAAACGGTTTCTAGTAAGGGGAACATAGCACCATACTACTTCAAAACTCTTTTGTAAGCTGTCCTCTTTAATGTTTAACTTCGTAAACGATGTGCACACACGAAGGGTAAACAAAAAGCGGAAAGACTAACATCGTATTTGTCAAGTTGTCAAACTGATGCGCGGGTAGGACAGAAGTTGACGGAACAAACTTTGACAGAACATTTTAAGACTTAAATGCCTGTAGCGAACAAAATACTCGATAAACAATAACAATTTTAACAACAGCAATTTTACTGTTAATAAATTACCGTACCTTTCAGCCATGTGCTCTATAATTTTATAGAAATCCCAGCGATTCATCCTCTGTGGTTCAAGTTCTTCCTCATTATGCTTTCTTTCTATAATCTCTTGTCGATGAATAGCTTCTTCTAGAGTTAGTTCAGAGTTGGGTATTGACATATCAATACTATTAGTGGCCCCTCCTTCAGAGTATAAAATAGAACGTCTTTTTCTATCATCAAATGTTATATCCACTAAAGTGTCATTATCATTTTCGTTATCAAGTAGATCGTTTCCGCTGTTATCTCTTATAACACCATTAGCCCGATCGATGTCTTTATCATCTTCTTCCGTATTACCATCCATATCTCTGGATACAGTATTTGCGAACCCGTAGATTCTGCTCGTGTATTCTGTACTATTTGTAGGTAAGTCATATTGAAATTTTATGACGGTACCAACAGTAACTGACGCTTCTTTTAAATCTACAGGTACACCGAGGCCAATAATAAACTATAACAAAAATTACTATTTAAATCATTTATAGGACAAAATTTAGTTTAATAATTGTTATTAAAAAAACGTTATATCAGATTTGCTATAAAATCCAAAATCGCAAATTTCCTGAGCTTATCAAAAATGTCCCATAATTTCCACAACAGAGCTGTTATCCCTTAAATTATTCTCAAGGACATAAATTATAGCGTAACAGTAACAGAGAAATTTATGCGAAGTGCGGCGAAACTCTATCAGAATTTGAATTTGATAATATTTGTATCATTAACAACCAATTACTTTTACGGATTCAGGAAATACGAACTGATTGCTTGGTTATAATTAACTTTCCACAAATTCGAATTCCACTAAAGGCCGGGCCAATATCACATTATCAATTTACAACTTGGGAATTGTAACAATGGCTTTGTCGTGATGGATTTGAAGCGAGATATGAATGCGGGAAATTTGAAGATCTTAGAGAAACTTGTAAAGATACATCTGAATAAATGGATATCTATGCGTATTAAGTACTTTCTAGCTAAATTATAAATTAAGTTACGAATTAAATTATCCAAAAAGAGGTAAAAAACTTTTTATCGCAATTAGGCTAATAGTTGAGAATTTAAGTCCCGAGAAGTTCTGAATTTGGGCCTTCAAGTTTACCTCTTACAATAGATCTAAAGTAATAATACAATAAAAAAACAGGCCAGAAAGACGGCGCATGAGTCATCTTATTAACCGAGTCTCTATTACCTTTTGAAAGGTGCATAGAATGTGCAATAATGGACTGTGGGCTAATATTCATGCTTTGGACACAAAGATCATAAGTTCGATTCTCTTTTTTTGGTTTTTACCTCCTCACATAGTGCTAACTTTAACCTTCCATATCTCCTTAACCGGAAGAGCTATGGAATCTTAAATTAAGATTACCCGTCTCTTTATCCTGTACTTCATTTTATCCTGTAAGAGTATCCGTATAGTTCTTCTGGTTTAAAAGCGTTACGGAATAAGTAAATCAACGCATCAATCTTTTTTATGCTTATGCTCTTTTATCAGATAAGAGACTTAAATATATACAAATTGTTATAAGTAACAATCATACAAAAATTAACTATTTCTACATCTCAATAAAAACGTACAGTTAAATTTAACAGAGTAAATACCCCAATGCGAATCGGATGTAATTTTATCGCATTTAAACTCGCTATGAGACAAAAAAGAGCGTACTCTTTCGTTAAGGCTGGCGTCTCGTGCAAACAAAACATAATTTACTTTGGCTGAAATCAACTGCGCTGTGTAAATTTCCACGGATTCATTCAGGGAGTAAAAAGACCGAATACCTGAGTGCGGGCGGGCCCACCGTCGGGGTACACGAGGTACCTCCTCTGCCGAACACTCGCGCTGCTGAATGTTGTGAGCAAATTGAGCAAAATAAACGGAAGCAACATCGCACGACTTTTTTTTTTACTTTTTTGTGCTATTGGCAACGTACAGAACCGTCGATGTGTGAATACGGTGTAAGATAAAATGTGAAATGTTTGCTTAGTGCCGTCGGCTTGGCTAATGAACCGTTATGTTTTCCCAACGATTTGGGCTGAACGGAACGGCCCTGTTGGCCCGCTACACGAACGTTGCGAACTATTAATACAACTACAACGACATCTATATTTTAATGTATTCACTACTTCTACTGCATTTATTAATTCATTAGATATATTTTATTTATTATGTTACGTTTACAACGGATTTAAAAAGTATTAGAAGAACAAAAGAAAAATATCCTTGTGAATATATGTATACGTGAGTGTATGTATATACATATTTACATGTGTGTATATTATATATAAAAGACGAGAATTTACGACGATTAAAACAGATAGTTTCTCTATACTAAGTTTTATTGTTACATACATCTCGAGATAAATAAGTAAAATACAATAGCAAAGCTAAATTACTTACTTGTAATAAGAAAAACGACATTTAATGTAAATAATCATAATATCGATACCCTAATAATATTATTATAATTTTTCGATTTATGGCTTCTACTGCTCTGCGCAATAATTTCGCCAATGTCTAGTGATTGTGGAGAATACACACAGGGGATAGAAAATTGTTCGGTATAAAAGTTAAATTCTGCTAATATGAAAGAGAATCCAGAACTTTGGCGACGATTTTCCATTCGTAAAACAAAAGAAAACACAAACATATAGCACGTAGTACAGTAAATCGTGTAAAAAACATTATCAAAGAATATTTTCGTCCGTGTCAAATGACAATTCCCTAATAATAAATTATTGACTTTGTAGCCAGACAAAATAATTTATGTCAAATTGATCATTGATGTCAACAATATTCATCAACCATAGATTATAAAAATAAATTATTTACTATGAACACAGAGTATTAATATTAAAAGAAAACAACATACTTGCTTAGTAAATTGAAAATAAAGCATAAATAGCCGAAATTATTTTGAGTTATTTCTTCTCTTTTATTTAAACAATAACAAAAAATTTATTATACGTATTATTTTATTGGTTTTTTTTTATTTAACGAGGTGAGTAGACTTGCAAGGCGTTCACCTGATGATAAGTGATACCCTTGCCCATAACAAAACGGCGCTGATAAAAATGGTATACATAGCCCCACGTTGCACATATCGCCTTGAGACATAAGGTGTTAAGTCTCGTTACCCCAGTAATTTCACTAGCATACAGCACTTTTCGGTTACAATAGGAGTTGCGGTGGTACCTACCTAAATAATCTGCGGCGATACAGACCTACCACCAGTAGACGATTGATAGCGTTTGTCTTTCTACTGTTGTAAATAGTAATTTGTTATGATTACTGTCGTCATCGTAGCTGACCATTAAGGACATAAACCACTCCCAAGCTACACAACTTAACCCAGCTATTATTAGCAATAAGATTTTAATTCCTCGCCTGATAATATTAGAAAAGCTCCAAACAAAGAAATTTTAAGGATACCGGTGAACAGGAATTATTTGGAATCACGAGATTAGGTTGTTTTTCATATATTTATTGATTTCAGTATTTTTTATATGTTTGTATATATATATTTAGCTACCTTTTTATTTATGTATAACATTGTGTGTATATATATTTAGGTGTCACTTTTTTTTAATTAAAATTTCTCGCTTCTCCTACCACCACAGCATCACCTTCTATCTTCTAGGTTGATTGATACGGAATGTCCATAGGCATTAAATCCGCCTACTGGACCCTAATTTTAGGTGTATCAATAAAGATTTCCATAATTCCATTGGTTGAAATGATAAATGATGATCAATTAAGTTTTTTAAATAAACTCATAAAATAACTAGTAGTAATATTAGCTTGGGCGAGATCTATGTCAAGCAGAAGACTGCCGCAGCCTGTTGATGATGATGATTATCTAGTAAATTTTGTTTAAATTTAATTATTAATAATTTAAACATAACATTTTAATTTATAAAAATCGTTTATTAAAATTAGCTCTCAAAAAGAGCTAAATGCGATACAGTGAACAGTAATGGATGTGTAATTAACAGAATGTGTTGCAGGCGGCACCGGGAGTTATTAACGCGACATTTTCCAAAATTCAAATCTGTATATGATGTTGGCTGAGCACATTTCAGTTTAAATATCAGAAGCATCATACCGGAGACCGCAGAATCCCATTTAAACCCTTCATTTCAATAAATTGGCCATAGAACGAGGGAACGGTTTCCTTTGATGCGGTCTGGCCGACGTCGATGCGAGTGTTTGGAAAAATGGTGCTGTGTATTCCTTTTTCCATCTTACCTACCTACCTATGCTGTGTTTACTTTTTCCATCTTACCTATAAAGTAAACAAGTAGAAAAAAGTTAATAAATATGAAATGCGTAATGGGCATTTCCCTTTTAAACAAGATAGATAAAAATCATTTACATTATAAGCTCATTTCCATACGATTTCATAGACAATCTTTTTGTACCTATACTTCTATTACTGTATGAGTCTATGAGGAAAATTTACATTTACTTAATGTTAATATGGGTGTAAGTGTAAGCCATCTTCACCTGCTCGTGGGGGACCCTGATAATCAACAAACGAGGCTCTGGTTCCCCAGCAATCCGCATTGGGCCAGCGTGGAGACTTCGAAATCATACCATTATTCTTCATCAGCATATAGACTTCCACTGCTAGATATTGCCCTCCCTCAAAAGTATGAAGATTAGGGTCATTTCCCGCCACGCTAGCCTAGTGCGGGTTAGTTGGGACTCCATTATTAGGAGAGGCCTATGTCCAACAGTGGACGTCCATCAGATGATGATAATGTTAAAATATGCAAGTGTATGTATGTTATATTTCTTTTTTGAATATCTTCATTAAGCTCTTTGTTTTACTTAGTTAACTTTCCTTTTTAAATAATCAAATAAAAACTTAGGCATGAAGTAGCCACATTATCAGATTCATTCATACAAACAAACAAGCGGCCTGATGAGCGCCTAACCAACTTTCCTGACACCAATCCTATAAACCTGAACTTCGACCTTAATCAAATAAGGCACGAATCAGACTGGTCTCCCGATCCTCGCCGAGCTCGAGACAAGTTTTATACTCCAGTTTAACTTCGCCAGTCAATTAGCACTTGTTTGATAAACTACAAGCAATTGGTGACAAGTGCATGTACAAAATACGACACTTTGTACTTTAATATAAAATTATTAACCTTACACCAAAAAAGGTTATCTGATTACAAATACTAGTAGTAAAATAAAACCAAAATTTAATTAATTAGTTGTTTGTTAAAAAGGATGATTTTTTTTTAATCTCATAAAAACTTCTTGAAGACAAGAAAACTACATAGCATCTGCTTCTTATATTAACACTTACGAATATATCCACAAGGATTGATCTATTCAATAATAGATCAATATAGACTAGACTGATTAAGATAAGTTTAACATCACATTTATGTCATATATGGTCAATGACCTAAATCATCCTGATCGATATATAATCTATATCTTCTAATCCGTTACTCTAGAAGTATTTCTTTATATAATAAATCTCCTTAGTAAAATTTAAATACTGACTTTTTTATGTACATGTTCTGTATTGTAATTTACTTTTGTTCAAAGTGAACAGTAATTCATAGTAATAAATTTGTCTATGGTTTGTATTTCAAAAAATAAAACAGTAAACTATTTATTATCTGTACGGGGTCCGCCGGGGCGATGACTGAACAAATTTGTTGTCCAAACTGACGTCCAACGCTAAGCGTCGTCCACACGTATACTCACACTTCGGCGTCTCTAAATCCGACTCCGACTTAAAGTTTCGCTACATCCATCCTAAAATGGATCTTAAGTTAATTAATATAAAGACCATATCAGTGTGCAGTCTATTCGCGGATTCTTTGTAGATTATTTGTAGCAATTTTCTCGAAACATAGACACGATAAATTTCAAGGCGCACAGTCGTTTCCTCGAAGCGGGAATTTTAATATGCGGTTACCGTATTCCATAATGTACGTAGATCGACTTTTTACTAAATATTCTATGTGGGTAGTTTTAGAACTGTACAAACACCAAAACAAAAAGAACTTACTTTTGATGGCTACGTTACTAACTCTACTAAAATCAAAGCAAATCGAACTGAAAGCATGCATTAGATTTACTACTTATTGTGACAGACTCTCATTACTAAAAATTATAATTAAGTAATTATTTTTATATCTGTTTTTCAGTAATATTACTACACGAACAGACAGTAATTATTACAGAAAATTTTAAAGTAAATACTCTTGAAAAGTATTTTTATAAGAGTATAATATTAACGGTATTTTACCTACGAAATATTTACGAGCTCCCGTTTCTTTCCATTTCTATTCTAACTTAATAGGCGAAGAATTCTATGTAATAACTGTATAAAGTTTTATTGTGGGCGATAAAAAAAGAACTAAAAGCCTTCTCATGTAATTTGCTATTGATTTCCAGTTTCTGCCTAATGAATATTTCGGTCAACGGACAGAACAACGCCGACGAGAGGGACAGACAAAGGCGTTATTTGCTTTTCACTCCCAACACCCAATGGGGCGTAAGTACAATATTCAACGTAATACGTAACAAAATACTGTTTTTAATAATTTAATCATATCTATACTGTATTACATATTAAATTTAAAAAAGTAGAAAACAGAGTGACAGAGAAATCAGTTTCATTTTCTCTTACTCAAATACTTTTCATTTAATTCAGATAACCAAAGTTTCCCTGAAGAAGTACCATAAAATTCGCATAATTTCAATAGAAATCAACACCTACAATTAGAGAATAAAACAAAAAAGTAAAGGGAATCATCACATACTTCAATCACCAAAAATCGTACTAATATCTTCCCTCTCTTAGCGTGCGTCCGTGCAGAATGGGATGTCGCTCATTTCATTGTTAGTTTTGTTGTCAATACATTTTTTTACACCTAGTAGCAAAAGTTATTCGTAAAAGTTAATATGATAAAGATCATCTTATTGTGATCGTCGCAACAGTACACGATGATACTTCTCATTACCCCAGTAATTACACTAGTTACCAACCTCTGTTATGAACCTTCCAAACTAGAAATTAGTAATATTTTTATACTAATGTTTATCGGCAAAATTCTCTACGAGGCGAGACGCTCATCTGATGGTAAGTGCTAGGCTTGCCCATAACAACGTGGTTAAGATAGTATACACAACACTACATTGTTCTCGCCGCCTTGATGCGTAAGTATTTAAATCTCACTACCCCCAGTCATTTCACTAGCATTATATTTGGTGGAACAAATAGAAGCAGCGGTGGTACCTAACTAGACAGTCTCCGATATCGAAAACCTACCACCAGTCATCAAGTTATCTAGATCAATGGTCTATACTGTATCATACAATAGAAAGCTGTCATGATAATGAAATGTTGAATATTCTCCAGGTCTTCGCAACAGTCTCGGTGCCATTGAAAGCAGGTTCTCTGGTAAACGTGGCCTGGTTCTTCGAGGCGAACTACTATAATGTCGCGAACGCTTCTTACCTTGAACCGCTGCTTGGTGATATTGAAGTAAGTTTTTATTCACTAAATAAAACAGCTACTTAGTCCTTCCTCATCAAAGGATGAAAGCAAAAGGAAGAATCCTATAAGTTTACTGGTGATAGATTTGCTATCGCGTGCAGTAAGATTTCACAGTAGCGCCTTTACTGTCCAAGAGTTAGCTGAAATTATTGTTAAGGACACTAAGCTTTTCTATTAAGGTTTATAACCACGCAATTAAAAAAAATTCATTGTTGCAATCCGGATTCATACCCGGTACCTTCGCAGTGAAAGGCAGACGAGACGCTAAAGCTAGCGAAATTACTAGAGTAACGAGACTTATAGTATCTTTATACGTTAAACATAATTTGCAGCATTGTTTTTCCTTCTAACATTGTTAAAATTATATTAACAAAAAAAATGTTCTTCTACCTGTTTTATTAGCTTGCCCAGTATTGTACTGTTTACTAGTCAACAATAATGCTTTATAAATTACATGCTTCCAGTTCCCCAGCAGCAGGAGCCAGCGGAGCGCTGAAGTGCCATCCGGGATTTTAACTCGCACACGACTTTACGCTTTCATTGAAACTATGCTTCAGCAGTAAGTTTATTTATTTATTTTTTATCTTAAAATCTTTTTTGGAACACCTAAAATTAGGGTCTAATAGGCGGACTAAATTGCTACAGGCATTCTCTATTAGTTAACTTAGAAAGCGGGAGATGCTGCGATAGGTGAAGTCTGATAGTTGTATTTAAAGCTTAAAACAAAATAGTATAAAAAAAGTATATCAACGAAATATTTTAAAAATATTTTTATCATAGAAAGGGGTGATGTCCATCAAAAGGCCAAGGTGATGATGATCATCTGCAACTACTGTCCAGCAGTGGAATGTCTCTTACTAGAGACTATCGATATAATCACACAGCTATTTCTACTCCAAAGCAGGACTGTAATAGTAATATACAATACCTAGACAAATTACAGATCTAAGAATTTTCTGTTTTTGGACGAATTCTTATGAGAACAGCAAAACTTTAAAGACTAAATCATTTTAAGTTAATATATTATAATATAGTTAGTATCTTCCTTTAAACTGACGGTAGATCTCCGTTGCTACAGACCGTCTAGGTAGGTACCACCGCAATTCCTATTACAGCCGACAAACAGTACTTTACTGTGTTCCAGTTTGAAGGGTGCTGTATGTTAGTAAAATTACTGGGGTAATGAGACTTACACCTTAGTTCTAAAAGGCGATTAGTTTTATGTGGTACTGTGTATACTATTTATCCCACGCCATGTTATTATAAGCAAGCGTATCGCTTACCATCAGGGGCATGACATATTCACTTCTTTACCTGTTAGTATAAAAAATATATCTCAAAGGTATCCGGTATGAGAAATCGATCATTAAAAATCTTCAAACGCGTTTGCGTACGTACTAAGTATGAACTTCCGGTGATTCAAAATATCGTGAAGTACACATAGCACTGTAAATTATAGCTTCGTATATTTAAAAGAAAATTGCAGCTGTAAGAATATATAGTACACTATATAGACTATTGAATATAAGTATATAAAAAAAAATTAAATCAACCAAAAGCGAATGTTCGTGTATCGTTGCAGTAAGAATCTTGAGGTGAATAAATAACAACTTCCTGAAATAAAACTTTACTACCAAGGTACGTCGGGGTTACAGCGTCTATATAAAGATATCCATACACGGTCCTAAGTCATAATTTCGCGGTAGCCGCATTAGAGACTAATAAAGCCGCCCACAACATGCTGCTGACCCTCGTAATCCAGTAATACTGCTGCCGAACATGGCTCACTGAGCGTTCCGGGTGAATTACAAGCAAACGATGCCACGTACCTACGTAATGATTAAATGATTGAGGATACGTACTCACTACACCACAGTTTACCCACCGATCAAAAAAGAGAAGGTTGAAATAAACCTGCAAGTCTATACTATATTATAACAAAATTGGCATAGCTGTGATTCGGGGTCTTCTCTCATCAGAAGATGATCAAGACTAATTACATATGTATCCTTGAACATGTCTTTCATCGATAATCCAAATAATAGATAAGGTTAAACTACTGGTTATTAAATAAAAAAAAGACTTTTTGTAGTAAGGTTTTAACTTTACCTCACACACCAGACCACTTTACATTACCAGAGTGAGGAATTTTATCTCGTAAGAGATGTATATTGTCAAAGACCATCTAGGTAGGTACAACCGCAATTCCTATTGCAGTCGAGAAACAGTATCGTGCGAACATTATCGTGTTCCGGTTTGAAGGGTGTTGTGATCTAATGAATTTACTAGGGTAATGAGACAGCACCTGACGTCTTAAGGCGACGAGCGCAATGTGGTACTGTATGTCATCTTAACCAGCGGCATGTTATTGACAAGTGTATCACTTACTATGAAGTAAACGCTTTGGTTGTTTAATCTTCTCGTCGAATAAAAAATACTTTTAAATTCTTGAAATGTATGTATAAAATACCAAGTATTAATATCGGGTAACATATAAATCTTAATGAAGTATTGTGAAAGGATGATGGAAGATAGTATGTGAAGAAAGCTATGTAACGTAGTAGGGAAAAAAACGAAAAAAGATAAACAAAGAATAGAAAGATTTTATGTCCCACTTTACAGGGCAAAGGTAGTTTATATAAAAAAACATGTAAATCGTTAATATTATCGTAATAGGTTCACGTTCAGTATGAGCCAAATCTATTATACATTCGCACCGGCCCCTATCCGGGCCACGGACATGGATATATAGCCCCACTTCCGTCGCTGGTGATTCTCTGAAACTTTCGTTTTCAATTAAAAGTTCAGTTCAATTCAGGCAAATCTTTCAGCCTTGCGGAAATTATCATTTGTTACTATATTTACTGTTTTCTCTGTATTCATTTCTCAGTAACAAAGTGTTTCCGTTCTTTTTTCTTAATAGATTATTTAGTGCTTTCCATAGATGAAGAAGCGGAATAATTGTTTAAGATATGTTAAATTGATGCCTTGTATGATGGATGGGTCACAATATCTTCATTGACAGACCTCTGAGATTAAATAAAGAACTACTTTTTGAAGAATGTTATGTATGTTAAGATGTATGTGTATATAGATAGCTAGATAGGTAAATCGTTTATTTGTCCATGCAGTACAGATATACAAAACAAACCAATACAATATTGAAGCAAAATGTACAAGAGTGTATATACCTAATTATATTACAATTCTAACAGCTGTAAGTACTGCAATGGTACAAAAAGGCCGACGCTCAGTGCAAATGTTGTCCATAGTGAACTACGCACTGTTTTTCAGCTACCACCTTATTTGAAAACGATATTAGTCTCGTTACCTAAGTAATTTCACTCACCGTGGTTCAAGGCGATAAAACTATAGTAATAGTTTTTGCTACTAAGCTGGAATTCGATTCTTAAAGTCCCGGGAGTAAATATCGAAATGGTTTTAAAAGGGAGAACCTGTTACAAATTCCAGTTATCAGGTTCTCCTACGTAAGGTTTTATAGGATATTAATCTTTAAGGATCTATGTCGGGTGGGGGCTGTAATCGGGCCATTTTCGCTCGCAGACACGGCTACCCGGGGCGCGGCTGCTTGCTCAGAGCTATTTGCGAGGGCACCACCTCGCATCTCTGCCATAACGGCGTACTCGGAGACGTGCTTTACCTTATACTTACGTAAGTCACTCATTTTTAAATTGAAAATAACACACACGTACACAAACTTATTGTTAAGTTATCGGACGATATTTTATCGCATGCGACATAACAGCAACCTAACGTAATAACCTGTGCTTCTGTCGTTGACTTTGTCCTTGAAGATATTTATTAGTTTCAATGATTTATACAACACGTGAAATGCTGAACCAGCAGACCTATAATCCACCTTAATTATTCCACATATTCCTTCTCATAGAACTTTCTCAGATTTCTTTTTATTATACATCATATACCTAAGGAGATACTTTACCTGTTCCATGCAAGCAATAGATTCTCCCTTCTCTTCCTCTCTATTTTTGTGTCAAAAAATCAGGATATTAGTAAAATCTGTTTACATCATAAGGCCTAAAAACTGTTGTTTTTATTTAGACTTACATTCATTTATTTATTTATTTATACACATTTTCTAAAGGTGGATTAAACGCCTTAGGCGTTATCTTCCAGTCTACCTTGGGCGATGTAGAGATGTCGTGAAGTTAAATTTATTAGGAGTAATTAATAATATCATAGTTTAATAAAGTATACATAACAACATATTAAAATTTAATACATAAAACAATTATAATATACATAATACATATATATAATATATACATAGACATATTAAAAAAAATATTTTATGAGGACCCGGACATCTTCATTGAAAAGACTTACTAACATTACTTTATAATAGTGAAACGTTTGACGAATATTTGATATTAAAGAAGTGAGTATATGAAAGAGTATTAGCTTTTTTTATTAATTGCAGACCTTCAGCATCATCTTCCGAAGAGGATATAGAGGATTGTTATTACGAAGCGGAGTATAACGGCTTAGAAGACAATTGCGAACACTACAGCCACGACTGTCCGTCCAGCCCCTTGGAATTTATATCTATGTATACAGACAATAGCTTATAATATATGACAAATATAATATACGCCGGGGAGATCTGTATCCGAGTACTGTGAATCATAATAATGGAGCCATCACATTTGTTTACACAATCTGTGTGTATATATTAACGTAAATAGAGTACTACAATTACTATTTCAATATGAATTAGTTTAAATAAGCAATGCTATATTCACAGAGATTTAATAGTTAATAATATACAACTGTATAATAACCTTGTAGTAAAAGAACGTAAGAACATATACAATCTATTTTTGTTAGATTTTTTAAACATTTCTGTTTTTTTTCCTTTAGTTACATTTCATCCGCTTTTGTTAAGCCTAATTAAACTCTTTTCTTCTGTATTTGTCTTGTCTGTCTGTCTTCTGTCTTGTCTTATTTTTTTTGTTAAAAATACGTAACTGATTGATTAGTAATAATAAAATTTATAAACATTTTCTAATTTTAAACCCCCTTTTTTAGTAACTCAATAAGACAAGCAAGGCATTCACCTAATGGTTAATGATACGCTTGCCCATAACATAACACTGGTTAAGATGGTATACACATCACCACATTGCGCTCTCCGCCTTAAGACGAAGGTTATTAAATCTCGTTACCCCAGTAATTTCACTAGAATACAGCACCCTTCAAACTGAAACACAGTAATGTTTGCATTCTATTTAGCGATAGAAATAAGAACTGCAATGGTACCTACCTACTAGTATAATTTTTAAAGTTAATATAATATTGTTAATGTATAATATCGTAATCTTTAAGTTTAATATCATATATGAAGTCATGAAAACTTAATTAACATCACTCACCTTCACTGACAGTAATAACATCTAAACATTTTTTTTAAACTAGTCAATATAAAAAGTAAAGCAGGAACTGTCAATCAAAAAATTAATTTCCATCTAACCGCCAAATCGAAACATGAGCGCGGTTAAAGTTCATTTGTACGTATGAATGTGGTGAAAAACCCAATTCCGCTGGTGGGTGTTGAACCAAAAGCTCGTTACTGCTAGCGGCACGTCACCGCGGCTGACGCTGCAAATATTTGCATCCTGCTAAATTGCTTACAGTCTGCAATAAGCGAATATCTAAGTTCATCGCCGAATGCGGCGCCCGGGAATGAGTTTATGCAGCATGTTGCTATTAAGCGAAATAAAATTTAATTACAACATTCCCCTCTAGCATAAACGGAGTGAAAATAGAAGAAAATTTGAAAACAAAACAAGAAGGAAAGCCACAAAAATGTATATAGAGTAAGTAGTGAAGGAAGTGAGAGGGTGTGTAAGAGAAGAGAAAAAGTGTAATGGAATATTGCAAAAGAATGATAGAGAACATTGTAAATGAAGAAAGATATGCTGTATAGTATGAAAATAATAAGAAAAGAGAAGAAAAGAGAGAAAAGAAAAGAAAGGAAAGACAATGAGAGAATATAAATATTTCCGGTCTCACTTTGCGAAGTGTAACATTAAAATAACTATCAATACGGCGTCTTTTTCTTTGTGTTCACCTGATAGTAAGTGATAGTCACCTGATAGTAGATAGTAAGTGCTCATAACAACATAACACTGGTTCATATATTAAACATAACATCATATTCCGCTCATCTACTTGAGATATAATGTTTAGTCTAGTTAACCCAGTAAATTCACTAGTATACACCCTTCAAATCGGAACATAGTAATGTTCGCACATTATTGTTTGTCGGCTGCAATAGGAGCTGCGGTGGTACCTAAACTGTCTCCAGAATAGAGTCCTTCCACCTTACCTATTTTTGGAAATCATCATCAGCCGATAGACGTCCACTGGTCGGGCTCTCCTAATAATGGGGTGGATTTTGGCTGTCTCCACCACGCTAGCCCAATGAAAATAAAAACAAAATACTGAAGGGTCAAATGGTCACTTGGTGGACAGACGATATAGAGAGTCGCTGGGAGCCATTAGATGCAAACAGCACAAGATCGTACTTTGAAGAATACTTTACAAGAGACCCTTATCCAGCAGTGGATGGCCATCGGTTGAAATGATAATAATTAAAGGTCAAAAGAATTCAATGGATCATCTTTTACTTACATACGTCTGAAAATCAATGTGTTGTTCACTATGGACAACATTTACACTAAACTACGGCCTTTTTCCACCGTTGCAGTAATTACAGCAGTCAGAATTGTAATTAGGTATGCACTTTTCTATATTTATTTTAATATTGTATTGGTTTGTTTTGTATGTCTGTACTGCATGGACAAATAAACGACTTATCTATCTATGTTCCTAACACTATTAATAATTCATCAAAAGTCTGCTCGAAATTGGAAAAAACAGCCGCTGCCTGCAGAGGAATAAGAGCCTCTTTCTTCTTCGCTCTCTATTTAAAAAGTTGTCTTATTAATACATAAAATATTAATTAAAGCATCTATTGTTTACTTAAGAGGAAATACACAGGACTACGAATCCGGAGAATGTGAGGAAAGATGAGCGCTTTAACACTGAAATCGGTTTCATGCCGCCGTCGCGAAATCCCTCCACTGTGAGAATACGTTAAATTGTTTTCGTACCGCACCTCCGCCGTGAAAACTTGCGAGAAATAATTCAAAGTTGTATTTTTACTCCTTTCTTAATATATAGACATCAAAATTAATATTAAAAAGTATATTTATCTCTTCAACAACACAGAATAGAGTTATCGTCTCTTGTGACTAATGATCTTAGAATAATTCTGATATTCCGAGAGTCGATTCCAGTTACAATTTAACCGCTTAAAAAAATTATTTCATGAAATACACTTATATTTAGAAGGAACCTTCTAAAATTGGTATTATATAAATAGATAAATATATAATACAATAAACTACAACAAAGTTACAGAACACAAACTTTATATTCAAGCTCTTAGAAACGTACAAATTTGACAATAACTACGTTTAACATTTTTTTATAGCATTGTACAACTTTGTCTTATATTCAATCTGAAATCATTAGTTCTTAGTTATACTTAATTTAGAAACAATTATAGCGCTTTACTACACTTAATTACAGAGCATTAAAACAATCTGACTAAACTATCCTCAACCTAACGAAAATACTTCTAAGGAGAAAACAATTCCACAATGAAGGCAATGGCTCTTCGTGTCTTAATAGTTACTCAAAGCCTCTTTTTAAGATGATGTTAATGCCCTCGGCCACTATGATAGACGCGAAGGCTTCATCGGTTCCAGAGCTCGGATCCGGACTCCTCAAGCTGAACTATATAAGTTAAAATATAAGGAAGAGGAGAAAGCCGAAGAAAAAGAATGAAAGGAAGACCGAAGAGATGGACAGAGCTATAAACGAACAGAAAGGGGTTGCTTAAAGCCCGCGAAACCCTTTCAGTCGCCTTCTACAGGCAAGGCTTACCTTAGTCCTATTCTTGATAGCCCAAGACTAGCTAACAGTAATATGAATAGGTGGCAAAAGTAGGCCACTAGGTCATTTATTCACGCAGCTAAACACATTTATTCTAACTATACGGTATTGATTTTATAAATAAAAATCGGGTCAAAAAATGTAACTGGTGCTAAACAGAAATCGAACTGCGGACAGTCTGCACCAATGGAACCGATGGCCACATCCAGGGCAATTAGCGAGTGGGGCCACTGGTCCCACTGCACGCGGTCAGCTCGTTGGCACCTAGCGGGACCTGGGCGTAATACACAACGTTCGACTGAATATAGTGAACTCGTGTAACATTTTTTTTTAAATAACAATATATTATATGATGATATTTCATCAATTTTTTTGGGTGTAAGGGGTTCCACATAACAACTCACGGAACCCAAGCCAATCTTACCTCGTGATGAACCATGATAGTCAACAAACGAGGCTCTGACGACTCTCCACCAACCCCTATCAGGGCAATGTGGTGGGAGACGGCCCAAATCTATGTCCAGCTGTGAACATCCATTATCTGATGAAGAAGTATTTTTTAATTGATTTACTACAAAATTTTTAAATTCAAAAAGAATAATAAAAAAATAATTAATTCTTTAGGTTTTTTTTCAAATAACTATAACAGTTATGAAACATACATATATCATAGAGAACTAGAATGGGTGTTAACTTTTTAATTTTATGGTTAAAACTTTGCCATTTGAACTTAACTGTGAAAATGTGAACTTTATTGTTAGCTTAGTATAATAATATAAAATTAATTACTAGTAATTTTGTACCTTTCTAACCGTTTAGAGACAAGACTACACCAGGACCATCATCTTTGGTAATTATGGAACATCCAGAGAGAAACAGTACTTCAAAGTTTTAGTTGTTAGATAATTTGATTTTTGTTTTTTTTTTCTTTTTGTTACAGTTAAAGATTTGGATAGTTTTAAGAAATAATACAAAGCGAGATCTGTAAATAATACTTATTACATAAAAAAATACAGCTATTTTCTCGTCACAGTATAGTATAAGCAAATTACTTTGGGCATTATATTTCATTACTAGTTATTTAATTATTCATATTTATTTTATATAGGACATCCTTTTTCAATTATATAAATACACCTTAAAGCGGTAAGTATTCGGAGATTTACAAGTAACATAAGAAGCTAAGTCCTCTATAATTTCTATTAAACTATGTTTAAAAGAAGAAATAAGCCATTTGAGTGTGTGAGGTATATTTGGATATCCAAAATATCTTATTAAATAGAAAATATAAAAAGATACATAAAAACGAAACTTTTAATAAATCATTTAAACGGCGCACATGGATTTAGCGCGTGTATGATAATTTTCTACAGCGAACGTAGTATGAAGTTCGGTCGGTTCGTACGAACAAAACATTCAAAGGGTGCGTGCTGTAAACTTGTGTGCGGTCTCACATTCGGTGCTTAGTGTAAATACTTTACAATGTATTGTAAACATACCGTCTGCGTACTGTGAGTAAAATCTTAATATTTACTAAACCATTCATTCATTGTATACAATTAATAACTAAATTTAAAACTAATCAAAATGTACGTACAGTGAAACTGATCTAACGAAAAGATATATTGTTTAGAAGATCAAGAAAATCAATTGCTATTTAAAAATGTAGACTCTTTGCTATAAAATACATATGATTATGAGTCAGTAAAAATAAAAAAAAAAACTTTCCATTGTTTGTTTTGAGCTCTTCTCAAAAAATAGAAAGAGTTAAGAACTGATTTTTATAATAAACAATTAAAAGCGATACAAATACAATTTAATGATTAAGTATTGAGCATATTTTGAGGCAGCACAGGAGCGATTAGAATGAAGATCTTTGAAGAAGGCCCATGCCCAGCAGTGGGCGTTAATCGGTTGATCATGATGATACTTTGATATTTTAAAGTTGTGTAATATTAAATAGTAGCATAACTATAAAATAATCTAGAAAAAACAGTTGAATTTGTTACATAGATTTCTTCAATGTTTTTTATAAATACCTGAGGTAGGTCTTGGGTAGGTACCACCGCAGCTCCTATTGCAGCCGGCAAACAGTACTGTGCAAATATTACTGTGTTTCGATTTCAAGGATGCTATATGATGAATTACTGGGGTAACGAGGCTATATCTTACACCTCAAGGCGACGAGCGCGATATGCTGTGTATACCATCTTAACCAGCGCCACGTTGTTATGGGCAATCGTATCACTTACCATCAGGTGAACACTTTACTAGTACCTAGATGTAATAAGACTTAACCTGTTCTAATTCTTTCTTTCAGGATCATCACAATTTTAACTTCTGCGAGGAGTGATATACAGAAACGAGGTCTTATATTCCCACCAACAAGCTTATACGGGGTAAGTATTGTTTAGTAATTAAGTATTTCTAAATTTAGTCATTTGTTTTTATTAAACTCAATATTAGTCAACAAAACCAGTAAGGCGTACAACTGATAATAAGTGATACGCTTACTTGTAACAACGTGGTTTTTTTAATGTCTATAGCTACGCAATTTGATACATGGCTTAAAGCATATATTAGTTGTTATACTAACAGCATATAAATTGATAAATTCATTGGTGCAGGCCGGATTCGAACCCGTTACCTTTCGGAGTGGAAGGTCGGCAAACCACTAGGCTATCACGACTCTGAACACGTAGTTAATATGGTATAAACAGCAGCACATTGTTCTCGCCTTGAGATGTAAGATGTTAAGTCTCGTTATCACAGGAACTGTTTGGAATCACGAGATTAAGTTGTCTTATATGTATTTAGTGATTTATGTATATACGTATTTGTTTATGTATTTTAAATATTTGTATATATATTAATCTTCTTTTGTTTTTATGTACAGAATTGTAAGTATAAGTATATGTATATATCATATAATGACTATCCTTATTTAAACGACAATATCCGTCCGTCTGTCCGTCAACAATTTTCAATCCCGAGAACTACAAGGTAGGAGCTGGAGCTGAAACTTGTCATACAGACAGATCTTGCTTAGATAAGATCAGAGCCGTTGGAATTTTGTAGACATGTGGTCGGATTCCAAGGTTGTGGGTGCCCAAAGTTTCAAAATTTTGTATATGTACATGTTA
The DNA here is from genome assembly GCA_018246255.1 of Pachliopta kotzebuea. Classification (NCBI taxonomy): domain Eukaryota; kingdom Metazoa; phylum Arthropoda; class Insecta; order Lepidoptera; family Papilionidae; genus Pachliopta; species Pachliopta kotzebuea. The sequence continues at coordinate 24,816 of DWLS01000573.1, forward strand.
TTATTATTTTAGCTTAAAATCTAACTTCCACACTTTACCTACCACAGCATCTTCCACCTCGTAGGTTAACTGGTAGAGAATACCCGTAGGTATTAAGTCAGCCTATCGAACCCTAATTTTAGATGTTCCATAAAAAGTTTTTTAAAATAAATAAATAAACTTACTGCTGCATAGTTTCAATGAAAGCGTAAAGTCGTGTGCGAGTTAAAATCCCGGATGGCACTTCAGCGCTCCGCTGGCTCCTGCTGCTGGGGAACTGGAAGCATGTAATTTATAATGCATTCCTGTTGACTACTAAACAATATGATCCTGGGATTTTAAATTTAATATGTTTTTTTTTAAATAAAATAAAATTAAATCACTCCATATATGGTTTAAGACCATAAGTAGAAATCGATAGTGTGAATTAAAATATCCTCTTTCGTGTTTCAGACATTCGTAGCGATCGCAGTGCCAATTGATATTCCGGATAAAAACGTTTTCGTCTCATACAACTTCGAATCTAACTACAGTGTGGTGACCAACATCACCGAGATCGATCAGGTTCTCTTCCCCAACTTGCCGGTAAGTTTTTACATGACAAGGCTAAAAGACGAAGTCGTTCACCTGATGGTAAGTAAGCCGAGCCAAGTGGTTTGAACGCTGGTCTCCCACTCCAAAGGTACCGGGTTCGAATCCTGCTTGCACCAATGAATTATTCAATTCATATGCTGTTAGTATAACAACTAATATATGCTTTAAGCCATGTATCAAATTGCGTGGCTATAGACATTAAAAAAACCACGTTGTTACGAGTAAGCGTATCACTTATTATCAGGTGTACGCCTTACTGGTTTTGTTGACTAATATTAAGTTTAATAAAAACAAATGACTTAATTTAGAAATACTAAATTACTAAACAATACTTACCCCGTATAAGCTTGTTGGTGGGAATATAAGACCTCGTTTCTGTATATCACTCCTCGCAGAAGTTAAAATTGTGATGATCCTGAAAGAAAGAATTAGAACAGGTTAGGTCTTATGACATCTAGGTACTAGTAAAGTGTTCACCTGATGGTAAGTGATACGAATGCCCATAACAACGTGGCGCTGATTAAGATGGTATACACAGCACCATTACTCTCGTCGTTTTATGACATTAAGTCTCATTACCCTAGTAATATCACTAGCATACAGCAAGTGGATGCTGAGCTGAAGACCGCATTTGGTGAAAGACATTGGGGAAAGCCTATATCCAACAGCGGATCACAGGCTGTTGATGATGATCATCATAAAGGAGCCTAATGAAGTCTCGTTACCCCAGTAATTTAAATAGATTATAACTCCCATCAAAACGATGTTATTAAAGATAATTTATGGCACTTATAAGTCATCGACACTTTGTCTCTGTTCAGAGATGTATATACATACAAGTGATATATGTATACGTATGTATATGTATATGTATATTAGATTAAAATACATAAGTGATTTCATATATGTTCCCTATTAAAATGTTGTAGTAAGTAATTTTTAAGTCATAGAAGTATTTACTAAAAGGCAAAGTTTTAAAAGCGAGGGACGTTTACAGTGATAAAGCAATCACAAATATATATAAAAATAAAGTTACTGGTCCTTGAGCTAGGAATTTAACCTATAGGTTATATCCTAGAGAATCAAGAATATATGTAGTTATTAAAAATTATGAACGTCTTTATATGTATTCCAGATCATCGCTTCCCGACAGAGCAGAAGCATAACGAGGGAGTTAGCTTACACAGTACTTGAAGCCAGGTTTAAAGAGTAAGTTGTTAAAAGTTTTAATGCATATATAAAAAAAAGTAAATAAATTTAGTGAAACGCCCTTATCTAGTAAAACAGAAGTCCTTAGTTCGAATCCTACAACACACTGAGTGATGAGTGAACTTAGAAACCACTTGCCAAGAACTGAAACCCTAACTATTATACTACTCCTTTCCATGCACAGTATCATTATTACTTAATATCATGTGAAATTGAGGTCATATTCCTAGTGTCAAAAACACTAATTAATTTAATAATATTAAAAGGCAATAATAATAACATCATATATAATTGAAAGTCGTCAACTATGTTCTTACTTTCTTAGCGTGCGTCCGTGCAGAATGTGATATAGCTATACCAACTTAATGGCTGGCTTATGCATTTATGTATGCTATATTTTTATGTATTTATGTATATACTACTTTATAAATTTTTATATATTTAAAAATAAATATTTATTTATACGTATAAATAGACATGATGAAGTACCAAGTAATTAAAATAAAAGGAATGTGATAATACATATCAAAGTATTGTTAAATTGTATAACAATACATACATAACATTAAATTAGATATATAAAACAAAAACTCATAATATATACATATAAATAATACATAATATACTCATACTTAAAATAAATAAAATTTGAACATGAGTAGAGATTTTTATATTACTTATTTTTTTTTATTATTTAGTAGCGAAGACAACCGGCAACTATTAGTAACTATATGTATATCTTATGCGATTGCTATATGTAACGTGAACCATTTCAAACATCCCTTTAGTACGGTTCAAATATTTCCGTCACATTGTAATCTCGAAGCGTGGGGTTGGCCGTTCACAATTTCCCTGTAAAATATTTCCAGGCACGGCATGAACGGCAGGGAGTGCCTTCTGCGCAACATTTGCGAGGCGGCGGAGACCCCGCTGCACCACAACGGTCTGCTGGGACATATTATGCATATAATTTTCACGTGAGTACCGCTATTCAACCGCTTTGCTGACCTGACGATCAAAACGACCTGCAAGCACAATTTTTGTACAATAAAATCGCATTTTTGGGTTCGCTGGCTTTGAAGAGCCAGGAGTGAACAACAAAAATGAGGTGGCCAGGATGCGCTTAAGTTTACTACAGGCTCTGGCTTTTAGTGGTAGGTCTTTGCTACCGTTAGTCCTGTAGTCTCAGGCTATCAAGAATGGGAATAAGATAAGCCCTGCCTGTAGAAGGTAACTGAAAAAGTTTTGCGGGTTCACGGGCATTGAGTAAACCCGGGTAGGAGAGTAAGTACAAAGTGGTCTCGTACTTCGTCGTAGCATACTGTCTATGAGGGCAGACAACAGTTTTCCCAGGGTTGTGCTTAGCAGCAGTGCAAGGAGACACCAGAGAGTTCCGTAAGAGATCCCGGGGCCTTCCGCAATGCAGTCCCCAGAAGCAGGGTATCTTTTGAAGACCACCTCTTTTTCTATGTGGCACATTACTTATATCACTACGAAATGATTGTTAATTTACCTTCCTAGTGGTAGGTCTCTTTTGCTGGAGACCTTCTAAGAACCATCACAGGTCCTATTTCTACCAAAAACTAATGGAGCTAATGATATTGCTAGGGTAACGAGCCATAAAATCTAATATCTCAAGACGAGTGATGTATATCATAACTAGCGCCTCGTTGTTATGGTCAAGCGTGTCACTTACTATGTGCCTTAATCGTTACAACGAATTTAAAAAAAACTCTATGTTGCAGACCCTCATCTTCCCGAGAAGAAGGCATAGACGACGATTACTACGAGGCGGAACTGGACGGTCAGAATGGTGACTGCGACAAATATTTAGACGCTTGCCCATTCAGCCTCTTTGATATAGTGACGCGATTAGTTGAAGTACGGCACTGAGATTATTAAAATAACTTTCATTTGTTATTATTTTGTTATTTATAGTGTAGTATATATTGTGGGATATTATTATTTTGCGATGCCAATCTCGTTTTGCGATGCCAATCTTGTGAGGTTCAATGCTACCAAAACACAGGCGTGTCTTTTTTCACAGCCAAAAGGAGCCAGTTCACCTTGGCTCCTACTTTTCGGGGTGTGTCCTTGGAAACTTCCGACTGTCTCCAATTGTT
>DWLS01000574.1:0-28702 GCA_018246255.1 Pachliopta kotzebuea
TGAAAGGTTGACTGGAAGAGAATGCCTTGTGGCATTATGTACACCTTTTTGTTTACTGTGTCTCTCTTGTACATAATATTTTTACTTTTGTTGTTATTATACAAATAAAGTGTAAATAAATAAATAAATATGTAAAACGACTGAATTGTTAACAGCAAACAACAAGAGAAAATACTTGTCGCCGAACCTTCCAGAACTACATTGTTGAATTCTCATATGAATTCAATAGTCCTATCAATAATGCAACAATGCGCTGCACGACGTGTCTCCAATATCCAGTTACTCGCCCCCGACGTATCCGCGCACTCCTGGATACTCCGCAAGGAATAGCAGCGATATGCAATGCAGATGTTCACGTAACAACCTTATCCAGCAGGGTTCGTATACTAAATCTATATCCAATTATTAAATTTTAATGAATCCGCTCCGTGTGAGCAAGTTTATAGGAAACCTATGTCCAGCAGCGACGAGACCATAATAATAAATATAAATTTACAAGATCATAACAGTAATTTGTTTATAATCTTCTCAAGTTTAAGTAAATTAATAAATTAAATTAAAAAGTTTTTATTGTTATTATATATAGATACGTATACGTACATATCACATTTTTTTATGCTTTAAATCTAACTTTCTAACTTCATCTTCATCTCCAGCCTCTTTCGTTGTCTGGTAAAGACTGCTCATAGGCATTAAGTCCGCCTATTGTACCCTAATTTTAGGTATTTCATATAATCAAATAAATATATATAAAAAATATACGTTCTCTGCTAGAGATGGGCTTTATCAAAGATCTCCATTCCACATTAGGAAGAATAATAGGAAAATGTAAATTGGAAAGAAATCAAAAAGCCCTGAACAATAATACCAAGAAAAAGCTGGAAAAAAATAGAAAGAAAATTAGTACAGTGTAAGAAATAGTTAAAAAAACAAAGAACTAGTAAAACTTGAAAAATTCAGGAGCAATTAGGCCGCATATTGTTAATTTTTATTCAATAGTGTGTATTTATTATTCTTGTAACCCGGTGTACAATAAAGAGTGTTTATTATCATAAAATTCGCTACCGATCTGATATACACAACTTAAAATGCACACTCAACTTAAAGTTGTACAAAAACAATTCCCAACTTAATACATAGACGTTATAATGCTGGACTCTGTTATTGTCTCTTGCCACGTCTATATTAAAGTTACAGCTTCGAACGCCAGCTGCTATCTCAATACAGACGAGGTTTTTTTTTCTTTTCAATCTCCGGACCATTGTCTCTGTTGTACAAAAAAAAAAAATGGAAATTCGCTCGTAAAATCTCTATCTAATCTAGGCTTTAGGCCACTTGTATAATAATTCTTTTACAGCAGAAAAGACCTTAAAATCAGTTAATAGTAATAATGAATGTCCTTACATCGCTTTCTTTTCATTTAACGAGGCAACAAGACGAGCAAGGCGTTCACCTGATAGTAAGTGATACATTTAATATTAACATGGTGCTGGTTAAGATAGTGAACGCAGGCACCACAGGCTCTTCGCCTTGAGATAATGTTTTCTTTTTTACTATTCGATGATGCGAGCGTGGCGGTCATCTGATAGTAAGTGATAATCTTTTCTATAACTGGGATCTCGATAAGATGGTATTCACAGCAGCACATTGCGGACGTAGCCTTCAGTTATGAGGTGTTAAGTCTCGTTACTCCAGTAATTTCACCTTACCCCTTCATACTGGAATACATTAATATTCGCACAGTAATGTTGGTTAGTTGCAATAGGAGCTGCGGTGGTACCTACATAGACTATCACTAGAAAAGTCTCTATGCGAGGTTAGGGATCCCAGTTGTGGAAATATTCATCATCATCATCATCATTTACACCGATGGACGTCCACTGCTGGACATAGACATCTTGTAAATATTAAAATCTATTAATTTCAACGTTACTTCAATAGTGGGATTCAGATATAATGTTTTAAAATCTATGTATATAGAGACAAAGAGATTTTCTTACTGAGCCCATAAATCTAAGCCATTAGCGCTGTTCCGAGGCTAGATTGTCTAATCCCTGAATTAAATATAGGCTAGTGGCTAATACTCTTCGGCTTGGCATCTTCATACGTCCCGGAGGGTGATGTATAATTTAATCAGCCCGCCAAGCTCCGCAAATTACCGCCGGGATGCTTCCAGCGCAGCATCACTCAGCTGTACCTAGTTTTTCATCGGTCTCCCTTAAATTTTGATAAACGCGACCGCCGACCGCCGAGAGATAACGAGTTTATATACCAAAAGGGACGAGCTCGTAGCAATTTGAATTTTAATACGATTACATTGTGCATCAACTTAGTTTTAAACTCTACAGTTAACTTGGCAACTGTGTGAGCACAGTTAAGTGTAAACGTTTAAATGAAACCTTATCGCAGATTTTCAGACTCTACGTGAGAGGAGTTCTTATTGCAATAGTTCTTGGTGCCTGTAAACATTCATTATTTTCTGCTTTCTTCTAAATCAAAATGTACATCTTTCTTCTTTACTATTATAACTTACTGTACTTATATTTATTATTAACATTACTTTTATGCTAAAAAAAGTTGTCTGTGATTGAAAGTATATCAGGCCGTGGGCCCCGTGGTCCGAATGCCTATTATCAGATGAACTGTATACGTCACAAAGGCTGAGTCAGCGCTAACATCATCAGAGAATATATATATGTATGTATATATTATATACAGTATGTTGGCGTATTGCCTGAATTAAGTAATTAATAGTTTATATAGGGCTGGCTGCAACTAGACGCGTATAGCCGAAGATTCACCCAAGTTGCGGTTCTTGGTAGAAAACTTATGTCCAGCAGTGGACTGATGATACACGAAGAAACCTCTTTTCTTTATCGATGTGAGGACGTGACGAGCAAGGCGTTCACCTGATGGTAAGTGATACGCTTGCACATAACAACGCGGCCTTGGTTAAGATGGTATTCACAGCACTATACTGCGCTCGTCGCCTGTCGTTACTCCAGTAATTTCACTATCATACAGCACCCAACAACACAACAGAGAAATGTTTGCACATTACTATTTGACGTCAGAAATAGGAGTTGCGGTAATACCTAGACGGTTTGAGGCAAAAGCTACTTACTCTCAGTAAGAACTAAAACATATGTTTTTGTATGCAGACCTTAAGAAATAAATATTTAAAGTTTATATTGTTATGATTTACAAAAAATAATTATATGATTATTAAAATTGTTACAAAATTAGACAATAACAAAAAATTGTTGAATATACTATAAGTAGTACCCAAAAAAGTTTAGTATCCAGGCTCTACGTAGGTACGAATATTATGAAATAGATTTCAGTCCATTTCATACATTGCTGATCTTAATTACGTTGAGGTGATTTTATTAATAAAACTGTAATGTAATAAGTTATTAATCATAGTAATTAATAATAATTATAATAATAAGGCTTTGAAACGGAATTATGAAACGTAAACGTGAAACGGTGGATTTTTTACTTCCGCGCTAAATACGCTTTTAAACCTAACGATGCCAGTCGGGTGGGGATTTAGTTTAAGCACTTCAGCGCTGGCCTTCCAACTCAACTTCCTCGAGTCTATGCAAAATTTTTCATACCACCTATTAGTTGTGAGATTTTTTTCCCACAGAAATCACTTTAAAAATATGACGTTAAATATTTTCCTTTTTTCATTTCAACCCTGACGTAAATGGACTTAGAATAATGTAGTATGTTTGTGTAAACAGTAATCAGTAAAATCATTAGAAATCGATTCTTAAGATATTGTACATCTATAGTTACTAATATTAGCAAGTAAAATAACTAAAGTAGTAACAAAAACAGCTGATGCTCGGGGTCAATGACCGCACGGCCGCAGCGAGCCCTTAACCTTATGGAATAAGGTTCAAATTGAACCGAAATACATTGCGAGGTAGATTTATGCGATCGCTGGCTGCGGACTTTGTATTTCATTGCTGTTTTTTTTTTTAGTAAAGTAATGTATTTTTTTATGAAATTATCGTTTCATTGCTAGAAAACGTTTTGTAATTATGATTTTTTTTAAACAGGATCGATATTTTTTCCGTGCTTCACCAAGGGTGTCATTGGTACTTTCGTCTGTCTTCGTTTTCGGAAGCAGTCTCTTATCAGAGTATATTCCAATGATATCACTCCTCTATTATAAAGTTTTATGTAATATCATCTTGGCTATATTCAGATTATAAGTTAATTAACTTTACTGTGAGCAATTAGTTTATCTATCTATCAAGTTACTACTTATGATGATATCTAAAGATTTGTATAACCTAAATAAAGCCAGCGTCTGTTTTGTTCATTTAAAGTTTAAAAAGCAAACTACGAGCTAAACAAACCGAATCTTAGTGGAAGTTTGCAAGGCACACCTAAATTTGAGTAACTCCGGTCTCCTTTGGCGTTGAATTTGAAATTTCTCTCGGACGGCGGCGCCTTGTAAATTTTAAATGAAAGTTTTATCCTTCAGATCGTTCCTCTAAGAGCAGCTTAGCAATCGAGAACCACTCGCCGGTAAACGCGGTAAAATGTTAAAATGCTGAAGGTATATTTTAAAGTGCAAAATGAAAATGCCAGTTTGTTGCCGTCGGAAAAATGTATGTTTTGTTTACAGCGTGTATCACTTTTAGAAAATTTTACGGGATTATTGCTGAAGTTACAGCGTCTAACCGCCGGCAGAGTGCAATTAGTATAACACCAACTAATATCACGTGCTTTAAACAAATGCCATGATGACCATGTGTCAAATCAAATAGATAAAAAACAAAAAGAAGAAAAAACTCGCTGGCGGAAGTAGTGATATCCGAGTGGTTTGAACGCCGGCTTCCACTCTGAAGGTACCGGCTTCGAATCCGGCCTGTACCAATGAATTTTTGAATTTATGTGCAGTTAGTATAATACCAACTTATATCATGTACTTCAAGCAATATATCAAATCACATAGTGATAAACCTTAAATTCTCCGGTGGAGCTAACTTGTGGAGTTTTTATTTATAATACTAAGGTGGCAAACTGGCATACTGCCTGCATGATGGTAAGCAGTTACCGTAGCCTATAGACGCCTGAAGCATCAAAGGCACAAGTAACTAACTGCCGACCCTTGAAGAACCTTTTCACACCTTTTTTGAAGAACTCCATACTGTAGTTCCTTGGGAAACCCTCGGCAGGGAGTTCATTCCATAACTTGATGGTTCTTGGGTGAAAATTTCTCAGGAACTTCATTCAAGGATTTAACTTAAAGTAATATCCAGTTTATTTACTGGTGGAAGGTCTGCGATACCGTAGACCGTAGATAGGTACTACCACAGCTGACAAACGGTACAATGTCAACATTACTGTGTTCCAGTTTGAAAGGTGCTGTAGTGAAATTACTAAGGTAAGAATACTTAACGTTTATCTCAAGGCGAGGGCAATGTGGTGTTGTTTCATTCTAACCAGCACTATGGGCAAGCGTATCAGTTACCATCAGGTGAACGCTTTGCAGGACTGGAGCACAGTCCTTTGGTGGATATATCCAGCAGTGGGTGATTATAGGTTGATGATTAGTCTGATTACATAGATATAAAACATATAAATGATTAGTCGAAATTTGTTTTAGCGATTACATCACGGTCGGTATTTGAAAATCAGTGATTCACCTCCAACAGGTGAGCAATCTAATGAGTTGCTGCCTTTTGTACCACTGCAGCATACACACAACTGTATTTATTTATTTTTTTATATTTAGCGACCTTATAACCTTGATTTACTCTTGTTGTTTTAACTATTTTCTTTTACTTTTACCTTTCTTTCTCACTTTTATGCCTCGTATTTTCTTTTACTCTTTCGATCATTGTCCTAATTCCTCTTCCATTCATCGACTCTCAGACTAAACTCCCCGCACTTTTACCATTATATCTTACATTTTATTATTTGTACGTTACTTGTATGTAGTGTAACAACTTTGTTTGTGTATAGAATCGTATGTTTTCCATATGTATGCGTTTTTGAGGCACAATGAATGTTTGCCTATCTGTGCTCTATCTATATATAAAGTCTTTGCTCGTCTCGTCGCTTCGTAAAAATATGAGGAATTCAAACCAGAATTGTTTAGAAAGTTTCAATATAAAAATATTTCTAATATCGGAATCCCATAAGCGTGCTCCGACGTGTTTAAGCATTACCGAGGGGCAGCTCGCTCTGAATAGGAATGCATGCACTCTCCTTACAGGAATATCTTATTCAGAGGCGCCTCCGTTGGTTATTCGTTTGTAAACACGGCGACGTATTGCTATTCAGATGTAAATTGAAATTCAAGAAAATTAAAAAAAAAAAGGTAATAAAATACTATCAGATTTTTTAAACAGTAAACATGCTAATACTTCATGAAATTGGTGAGCTCCTAGAGAAGGTATATTGAGGAAACAAGTTTGAGGAAATTGCATATAACAGCCTATAAGCTTGATAGTCTGTTCTATCATCATTTCTTTTTTTAAAGATATAGGTCAATGCTTCACCACGATCCCACCTGGTGTTAAGTGATACCGTGGTCAGTGGTAGTAAAGCACATTAACCCAAAACAATTATACTAAAATTTTAACTTTTTAATTTTTTTTTAATATAACAGGTCAACAACTTCAATTGTAATCTAGGACACGTTAGAAACCACTACAAACAACATTACTGTGTACCGGTTTAAAGGGTGCTGTATGCTAATGAAATTACGGGGGTAACGAGACTTAACAACTTATGTCTCAAGGCGAGTGCAATGTGGTGCTGTGTATACCATCTTAACCAGCGCTATTTTATGGGCAAGCGTATCACTTACTATCAGGTTAACGCCTTACTTAGCCGCAGAATTAGTTAAGTGATACATTTTATTTAAAAATGATAAAGATATTTCTCTCTGTCGTTATCATCAGCTGATCGACATTCATTATCAATTTTACATTGACTATGATTTAGTCAAGTGTGTGTGTCTGAATTTAGTTGTCGTCGCGTCCTGGCCAAAAAGTAAATTCAACTAAAATAAAACTTGGCATTAATATTGAGTTGGGTACGGAGATAGTTCTTAGCTATATCTAGTTCCGGTAGATCAACCGGAAGTGGTGCCGAAAGTCACCAAGTACCATATCTATACATATGTTTGACATTATTGTTATACAAATATGGTCCTCGTATAAAAATTACTATTTATACGTACTTCTGGTACAACCGGCGACTGGAATTGGGATTAAAAGTCACCAAGTACCTTAATGATGTATATTTTTAATATCTTCATTGAGTGTTCTTGGACAAAAAACTATTTTTTTATGTACTTCCGATTCCGGTCGACAAATCGGAAGCTGTCCAAAAATTGTATACCAAAATAGATCCGATATATATATTGCAAAACTGACAGTGAGAGAAACGGCGTTACTCAGAAAAGCGTTTAATTCTAGATATAGACGTAGACTTTGATCGGTTTGGCTTGCCAGCCCCCAGCGATTTCACCAATCGAAATTGGGTAATTTTGAAATAGTTAATTTAGAAGGGAAGGTACCGTACCCCCGGACTGAACCCGGTACCTCGTAAAACAAAGACACCGCCACCCGCTGGCACTTTGAAGTGAAGGGGGCGTGATGAATTTTAAAATTGGAATATCAAAGTGTTCATTTTGATCGTTCGATATTCAAATTGATGAGCCGGCGACGGGTCTTATTCATAAGGCCGCGAACACACTGAGAGCGCTCCATGAGACTATTCAAACCGTTACACTCGAGAATGACGTGCAAGGCATTCACCTGATGATAAGTGATGCGCTTACCCACAACATCCCTGGTTTTTTTTATTTATTACCTCGTGCTTTGATACATGGCTTAAAACACTTGATATTAATAGGTATACTAACTGCACAGGCCAGATTCGAACCCATTACCTTCAAAGTGGAAGGCAGGCATTCAAACCATTAGGCTATCACGAATCAAAATTATATATAAACGTATTTTCATAAATCTATTTCTATATATATATAGATATACATAAATATTAGATACACTGAAACAATCTCGTTACCTTGTACGTTCGTCGGAAATTTCAAATATCTGAAGGTTAGCCAATATAACAGAAAAACAACATCTTTCAGGGTACCGATATTAACCTGGGGGATACAATCACAGTTATGAAAACAGTGCTCGTTATTCTGTATCTTCGCAATCAATTTTATGGTTCGTGTAATGGCAACACACAGACGACGATACGATGGTATATTCGAGGTTTGTTAGATATTCAATGCGCGTAATTTGATTCATCTGCTGAAATTGAATTTGAAAGGTAATGTACATATGCAATAATAAAATATAAAATCGGTAAGTTTAAAAAAAAAACTGATACAGTAGACTTTAGGGGTCCGCAAAATGTTGACGATGACAAAACATGTGTATGAATATACAACTGTCTATACATATAGGCTATGGTGAGCCGACGATGAGTTAGTAAGTAAAAGTCTTCACATAATCCTGCCTTCTCCCCAGAAGGCGAAGTATCTTTTCGAAGATTCAGAAATCAAGCTGATGATGGTGAAGCGTGTGTGTGATGATGGTACGCAAACTCCAGAACCCTTTGAACTAGTCCGACTACAAGTGGTCGGCCTAGTATTTGGAATGATGCCCACAACGTGTTTAGTATCGTTACTACAGTAAATTTACAGCACCTTACAAGTATAGTAGTAGGAACAGTAAAATATGCAGTACAGTTTGTCGGCTTCTGTAGGAGCTGCGGAGGAATCTACCTAGATGACTTCTTAGTGGAATACTAGTGGTAAATCTCTGTAGCTGCTCATCTAGTAAAATAAAATAAGAAATGGTTATAGAGAAGTAATTGATTTTACTATCCGCAGCCTAGTAATCAAACCGTGGGCTCATGTTGATGTAGTAATCAGGAGATCGCTTCGAAATACAAACGGAGCTCTCCAATCACAGAGAGCTTAGGAGGTATAAAAAGAATCAAATCTCCGTACTGAAAGGCCCGGTCTGTTTGCCTTGCTGTGTTTGGAAAATGGATTCGATATACCACTACCTGCTCCAACCGAGTGTCCGTTTGTGTTTTTTTTAAATCACTTTTATAACTTTTTATTCTGCGAACGGGCTGATTGCAGTTACGTACAGATTAATCGAAATTTTTTCTATTCTGCTAACCTGCAGGTCCTATTGTAAAAACTAATGAATTTTTTCTTTATTCAACTAAGCCACTAGACGTATTTGTTACAACGTAATACTAGTTAGGATGATGAAATATGCTACATTGTGTTGTTTTATTATAAATTAAGTATCGTTACTCCATTATTCGGAGTAGTTATAACGCCAATCAAATTATTTATGTTTATATATTAGTGTTAATTGCAGATTTAATTGTGATAGATGATTTCCCTCAGTTTATTTGTTGTAGGTCTCTATTGCCGGAGACTATCTAGGTACCACCGCATCTCCTATTGCTACTGCCAATTAGTAATGTGTGAATATAACTGTGTTCTGGTTTGAATGGCGCTGTATGGTATTAAAATTATGAATAAATACCTTACGTCTCAAGGAGATGAGCGCAATGTGGTGCTATTTACAACCTTAACCAGGACTACGTTATTATTGCCAAGTTTATATACAATCAGGTGAACGTCTAGCTCATGTTATCGCATCGTAGACTAAAAAAAAAACTATTAACCGGTATTATGTCGTTATGGGAAAGTGTATCACTTACCTTCAGGTGAACTTCTTAACTGGGGAATTGTTTTGTGGGACCCCTTATCCTACACCACAATTCACGGTACCCAAGCTAACCTCATCTACTCGTGGTGTACCTTGTTTATCAATTAAAGAGGCTCTGAATCCCCACTAACTCGCATTGGGCTAGCGTCGTGTGAGACGGCCCAAATCCCTCCACTATTGGGAAGGCTAATACCCAATAGTGGACGTCTATCGGCTGGTGAAGAACGTATTTAATGTGTCTTGATCAATGAAATCAAACAATAAAGAAAAGAAAGTTAGAATATTGTGGCCATATAATGAAAATGAAAAATACGAACTGCAGCAGCTCATTTTACAAAGATTCATCGAAAGAGAAGTGTGGGCCGCAAAAGAACCACCTGGTTAAAAAACCTACGCCAGTGATTTGGAAACGGTAACCGTTGGCTTTTCAGAGCCACGATATTTAAGGTCATAATTGCTATAATGGTCGCCGACCTTCGGAAGAAGGTGGTCCCTTAAGGAGAAGAAGAAGATCAAATATTGTTTTTAAAATTGAGGCTGTGTTTGTCTTCTCTATTAATAAATTATCAAATTCTCTAATACAAAAATTAGAATTTTAACAAGTAAATAATATCCTAGTAAATTAAACAGATTAAAAACTAATTAATAGTAACATTACTGTATTTGGTTAGTCGCCGGCTAAATTTCAGTTGTTGAAATTGATAGTCTACTGAACAGCGCTCCATTCAGATTGATTTGGCTTTGATTCGGCTGTGAATGGGCATCGCTGGGGCCAGCCTCTATGTTCCTATTCACCTCAATCGGACCCTAAAACACCGATCGCATATTAATCAAGTATGTTATTTATTAAATACCAATATCACTCCAAATGGATGGGCTCATACTTAATTTATATATTAAGACGAGAGACTGGTGAAGTTTCAGCAAAACGACTCTACTTTATAGGAAATAGTGGAACTCTTGATGGTATTAATAATAATAATTCTTGTTAATAACAGTCACAAATATAAAAATATAGAACTATGAAATTTTATTCAACAAAAAATTATATTTATTACTTATACATAGATTTTGGAAGGAATGTAAAGGGTCCCTACACAATAACTAATGAAACTCAAACCAACTTACCTGCTTGTGCTGCATCCTGCTAATCAATAAATGAGGGGTGGGAGATAGCCCAAATCCCTACACTATTTGGGAGGCTTATGCCCAACAGAGAATGTTTCTAACGGCTCATGATTGATACATAGATTTTAAGTGTACGGGGTATTATAATGCAGTATATACGTACATGGCTTATTATATATCATCATCATCATCTCAACCTATTAACGTCTCCTTCTTATCTTCACTAACTAATTATATAAAAAATTGTACAAACTTTTATTATTAATATTTTTTTTATAATAATAAACATATAAATTTTTGAGTTCCGGAATATCTTATAGACTTATAAACTAATATAGTTCATCCTTACAAACTATTTACTATTATATCTCATGGCTTAGGATAGTACTAGTTAATAAACATAAAAAATATTGTAATTTATTTATAATTTTATTATTTAAATGTACGTTTAAGCAAACTTAACTAGTTGTACGAATTTCGGTTAACAATTCAATTTTAGTTATAACTAGTACGATTTAGTTAAACGAGTTCTGGTCGTGTGTTGTTTCAAAGTTAAATAACTACTACGATTACATGTCGACATATTTGCGGTTTATTGAATACTCAATATTAGCGAAAACATTTTTTTTTGACATTAGATTTTGAGGCACAAAAATACAAATAGGGCAAAGTTCCGCAGTCATTGTATTCTGGCTTGCTCTTCTATTCAAAGGCTTTATTCTACTTTGTCTATAATAAAGTTTTTATCTGTAATATTAGTAGTGTATATACTATTTATTAATAGTAAGATTTCATAATTTTTTTATACCTATTTTTGAGTTCAAAATAAGACAAAAATGTTACGGAGAATCATTTAAACGACTTTCTATTCATTCTTTAGTAAAACGTGGCGGAAGCGTTGAAAAGTAAGATTTAAAAAAAAATCCAGCGCTTTAATTAAAGCTTCGTAATTAGTCGAACAATTACAGTAAACAATTAAAGAGTTGTTATGCGAGCTGAAGTCTAATTTCGAAACAGCCTTAAAGCCGCAAAGGTGTTCCTGAAGTTACGCGAACAATTACACATAAGTGGTTCAACTGGAATTCCCTTTTCGGTTACGGGGCCATCTGCCTTAGCAAAATGCGAGACATTAAAACACGGAGCAGCGCGATGCAATTTCTACCGTCTCACCTAAATTCCAGGGTCTAATTTCGGTGAGCCCGTGGTGGAATTTAAATTTTGGTAGCGCCACAACAGAATTGCTGATTTAATGGTGAAGCTAATGAAATGACTCGCGTGGATCATAACACGTCTGGTAATGATTGCGGTGTGACGGAATCACCATTTACAAGTTTCAGTTACAATCTAAAATAACGTTAATATTATTTTTAACCAATTTTTTTTTCGACAAAACGAACAAGACTTTCATATGATAGTGATACCCTTGTCCAAAAAAACGTGGCTTTACCATAGTTAAGAAGGTATATACAGCAACATATTGCGTTCTTGCTTTGAGACGAAAATGTTAAGTCTCGTGACCCCAGTAATTTCACTAGCATACAGCACCCTTCAAATCGGAACACAGTGAACTTCACATATTACTATTTAGCTGTAAAAACAGGAGCTATTGTGGTACCTACCTAACCAATTTTCGGCAATAGAACCCTTTCATCGCTAAATTAAAGTATTAATCATTCTAAATAGTTATAATGAACGTCTTTAAGACTAGAAAGATTTTAACTGTCTCCATGTTACAGTAACTAACTACTTAACTTGTAACACAGAGGTCTTTGATTCTGTTTCGGAACCACACTTACGAAATTTTGCCAGTTACTACTCTCCCATTGCGAATCTCAAATTCCTCTTTACCGGTTACTACTAGCAACATTTAAGAGGAGAAGAAATCCGGAAGAGTATAATTCACGAAGTCTGCGTCATAATTTTGATCCACATTAAATTGAGACCGAATCTAGATTCAAAGGAAGGTTTCTCAAGATGTTCGATTTACAAAACATTGTCTATACTTTAAATGATGATATACTAGTAAAAGGCTAACAAGTTTATGTTGAAAAATTTCAATATTCATAATTCCATAAATGGAAATCTGCACTTTTAACAAATCATAGAACGAATCACAGATGACAAGGGGGTGACCCTTTTTAATGAAGGGATTTAAAGATTTTTGGGATAATCCATTCCGCTTGGACTTTCCAGTGTTCAACCGAAGTGGAACGTAAATTCGTTTTATTGAATGTTGTACCAAATTTAAACTGAATCGAGATCGTAACGGGGGTTAACTTTTATATGGTTATAAAAAAGTGTTCAAATGTATTAAGACCAGAGAATTGGGACTTGTGACGGATTAAGTCTCTTAAGTTAATAGGAAACTACTGGACGTGTTTTATCGCTACTCTTCAAAAAATGAAGTTTTAACTAAACATTTATTTATTTAAGAACTTTATTTGCACACATAGAGGTACAAAAAGGCAAAAAAAAAAATCTTATTAAATAATTTGCAAAATTTTTTATGTTAACCGAGTACCAGAAATAGGTTCTAAATTTTGCGTCAGCCTTCATTATGATTAACTTTGCACAAACTCGATTAAGACTCACACTTAAAGGAAAAATCTTGTTTTTTGTTAGTACTATTGGTCACAGAATTCCACAGAACTTCAATCATAGATAAGTGAAGGAAAAAAATATTTTCTGTCTACTAGTTTTTTTTCATTTGGTGAGGCAATAAGTATGGCGTTCACCAGATGGCTAGTGATACGCTTCCCATAACAAAGAGCCGCGGGTAAAGATGGTATATGTAGCACCATTCTGCGTTTGTCGCTTTGAGAGGTAATTGTTTATTCTCTTTACCCCAATAATTTCATTAGCTCACTGTACCCTCCAAAACCGGAATACAGACATCACTCTACACAATAATGATTGTTGCCTGCAATGGGAGCAGCGGCCGTACCTACCTAGACAGTCTCAGTGAACAAACAATTATCACCTTTAATTATTCTTTAAAGTATATGTAAATGTGTAAAGGTACTTACAACGTCGATTAGTTGACTGAGCCGCAGACCCATCTTGACAGTGAGGCGGTCCGAATTGTTGCCGACGGGGCGTATCAGCCGGTTGTAGTTAGAGAGCAGGTCGTCGTACAGCCGCTTAGCTTCAGGGTTCGCTACGCTCAAGCGGCCCCACACGCACAGGACTCCGACCAAAAGCGCCAACACCATCTTAGGCTAACACCACCCCTGTCGACAAACAGAAACGAAATTACAAAACCCGTCACAAAACCTTTCTCCATTGGAATCCAGGAGAGAACTTTTAATAGTAGATATATTCGTAATATCTTTAATAGTAGATATATTAGTAGATATAGTCTTCGGAAAGAAAGTTAGGATTATGTGAATATTCTTAATAGATAAAATCACATCGGTAATCCTCAAGAGTGTAAGGGGTCCCACGCAACAACTTACGGGACCCAAACACCCCGCACCTGCTCGCGGAGTTCTCTGGTAATCAACAAACGAGTCTCTGGCTCCCGTCCAGCGTGGTGGAAGTTAATCCAAATCTTCTCACTATGGGGATCTATATTATTGACCATGTATATTTATATAGAAGATTACATAACGGTGCTAGTCTTGAGATATACATAAGTAATAGTAGCAGCTCTTTTCAAACCCAAAAAGAGTAACTTTTAAACAATGTTTAATGAAGGGAATAGTGCTGGTGTTGGGTTTAGAACCCTTCTCTCTTTAGGCAACAGTCAAAGGATTTTTTTATATCACTAACGTGGCAAACAAGCATTAATTACCACGCTAGCTAAGTACAGGCCGGTTGAGATCAAACCTACGCGACTACGCGTACTGTTTGGTTTATTTAAAATTTTTCTTCACTGTAACCTCAATTTAAGTCTAGAGATTGTTTTACAAAAGGTACTATTATGACTTTGCTAGTGGTGTTAATGACGGCCGAATGACGCCTACTGCTAAGCATATACTGCTGCGCTGGCAGTTGGCTGTCCGTCTAGTAGAGAAATTTCCAGCACTGCATTTAGCGGTGCACAGTCAGCACACTACGACTTGTCTCGCCGGGCACTTGAGGCCATCCTTTGTAAGAGTTCTTCAATGAATTGAGAATGGGATTGGGCCTTAACCCATCCCGCTGGCCCAGCGAGGGTTAATGGTTTGTCAGAGTCTCATCCGTTGTTTAGTTGAGGTTGACTTGAGTTCCGTAAGATGTTGGGCGGTTCTCCTAACACTCCTCACTTTCGTTTGTGGACATAGGTTGAAATGATGACCTATACAGTTTTCGTTTCGTCTTTACTCAGTAATTCATTCCTTCCTGCGTTATTTGTACGGTTATTGTAGTTTAATTGGGCTCTTACTTCGTTATTAACTCGAACTCCGCCCATAATCCCGGATAAGGATAAAACGTTCGACCTTATCCTGAACGCGTAAACTCTATTGAGTAATCGCAATAAATTTGAATTACATTTTAGAAGTTACGAGTGCTATGTACTTTTGTAACGACTTTCGTTAAAGCTGTATCGAATGGGGACCCGCATAAATTTGTATTTTAATTAATTGTTCTTTACTTGACAGTACAGAGGTTCCATTCTGGCAATTTTTGTCAATTTTGCGTTGACTATGATTTAGCCAAGTGTGTGTCCGAATTTCGTTGTGGTCGCGCTGGCCAAACAGTAAGGCCCGACCAAAATGAAACTAAGCATTAATATTTAGGTGTGTATGGAGATGGTTTTTAGCTATATACAGTTCCGGTTAGCCAACCGGAAGTAATGCCGAAAATCACTAAGTACCTTAATGGTGCATATTTTTGATATCTTTACTGAAGTAAAAGTGTTCCTAGTCAAAACATATTTTTTATTTACTTCGGATTCTGTTCGATCAACAGGAAGTTGGCCAAAATTTTAATACCGATATAGATTTGATAAAGATATATCGCAAAATTGACAGAGAAACGGCGTTTCTCAGTTTCTGTATGCCTTGCTTTAATTCGATTTATTTGTAATATAAAATGAATGATATAACCAGTTTATTATAATTATTTTTATTTATTTAAAATTCTTTTTTGGTAACACCTAAAATTAGGGTCCACTAGTCGGATTTAATGCTTATGGGCATTCTCTACTAGTCAACCTAGGAGGTAGGAGACGCTGCGGTAGGTGAAGTGATAAAGTTGAATTTTAAGCATAGACAAAAATTGCCTGTATCTAAATATACACATACATACAATACTATATGTATATACATAAAATAAATAAATACATACAAAACAAACTAATCTCACTATTGTAATAGTTCATTTTCACCAGTCTTCTGAAAATTTCTTTGTTTGGAGATAACACGTACATGTACATTTCATTATCATTCTGATTTAATTTAATATCGTAACCTACCTCAAGACATCTCCACATCACAGAAAGTAGACTGGAAGATAAAAAAGGCATTAAGTCGACCTTTATAGGATTTAGATAAATAAATAACCAGTATCCTGTTTTAGGTGAGTTAAGAATATATCTACAATGAACCATAGACGACTTAAAGTATGAGCACAATATGATCCGTCGTCATACAAAACTTCCCTTTGATAATGAACTCGGAAACTTTAATACACTACTAATATATCTTATTGCCCTCCAGCGATATATATATTTTAAAAGAATCTATAGATACCAATTGTATAAACGTTTATATTGTAATATAGGTCGATGTAATTGTATTAACGAAGACGTTGCTTTCAAGAAACTTGTGCGGGTTCGCGTGTTGTGTATTCTCTTTAGTAAGGTTTCTTTATCGGAGACTTCTTAGATGAATACTGATAGATTTAGATTTAATATTCATAAAAAAAATATATAACAATACAAAAGGGTTTGATGAAAGCCTCGATCGATTAATTAGCATAATATAAAAAACTACCAATAACCAAAATGGGTTATGATATAGTTAACGAATCACGTGTTCCAGTATAATTATATTTTACTTTAGATAAAAGGTTTATTGGAAGTATAAAATAATCATCAGCCGTAAAACGTCCACAGCTGGGCATAGACCTTCCCTAATAGTGGGGGAATTTTAGTCGTCTACCACCAGGCGGGCCCAATGCGATTTGGAGGGTAGCTGAAGCCTCGTTTGCTGGCAAGGTGCACCTCGAGCTGGAGAGTGACTTGGATCCCGTTAATTCTTTTTGAGACCATACACCCATTATAATTTATGATAACTATAAAATGGATAACAGTAATTTATTTCACTATTCGTCAGTTTGGGACATATTTTTTTCTCGTTTCCCTGCAAGGTGGGATAGGGATTTTATTTACTCATTTCTTTTATTTTTTATATTCTTTTTACCTATTCCTGTTTACAATTCCATTTCCTGTTACATTCCCTCGTCTTTAATTTTTTACAACTTTTCTGTCTTCTCTAGTTCTTACACGCATCGCGATTCACACTTCCTCCTTCGCTGTTTATTCTACTTTACAATTTTGGCTAAATTTTAAATTTATCGTTTCGTTTAAACATTTTTGTATTGCTGGCTAATATGAAGACGATTTTGTTTGAGATCTTTGGGACATTTTTTTAAAAGAACTCTGTGTTGTAAGGAGTTGAGAGAAAATTAGGAACAATATACAAACGTACAATTTTATTGTGAGGTACAAATGGAAATCAAGTTATATATTGGATAAACTCTCTTATAATTAATAAGGAACATAAATAAAATAAAAATATGTAGTAAACATTAAATATTACTTGTGAGTTGTAATATCACACTCTTCGTGTCGGAAGCGTACTTAACGTCAAATGTAATATATACAATTTGTCAAGAAGCAGACGCCCGTATCAAAGGAAACGTGGCGAAAGGAAGGAGCTGAATAAATCGTTGTCAGAATTTTTTTTTATCGGATTTGACAACATGAGTTTTACGCGGATTTTCCAACATATATTCAATACATATAGCACGCTTAACCATACGCAGCTTGTCCTTTTTTATGTGTCGTGAAAAGACTAGTAAGGTGTTTACCTGATGGTAAGTGATATGCCCACAACAACGAGGCGCTGGTTAAAATAGTATACAAACCATCATTTTGGGCTACTTGACTTGAGAAACAAGGTATAGATTACTGTGGTAATGAGACTTAACACCTCATGTTACAAGGCGATGAGCGCAATGTGGTGCAGTGTATCTCATCAGTGCCATATTGTTATGGGCAAGCATATATCTTACTATCAGGTGAATGTCTTGTTCGTTTCGAGACCTGGTCGAATTTAAAAAAAAACAGTCTCTGATAAAAGAGACCATCAGTATACAGTTGTCTTCACCATGTAAAATTAAAGTCGAAAGACTATAGCAGTTAAAAAAAACATTGAAACTATAACTTCATTATTTAAACATTCAATTTTAAATCTTAATTGCCGTGAAATAAGTCCTAGTTTGCGATCGACAAACTTTTAAAGGACTAAACTAAATTGAACTGTTTGCTACAGCAAAGGATTTTTTACCCTAGGACTATAGTGTTACGGTTCAAATTTCCTTAAAGATATAGTATAAAGGTAATACAAAGAGAGATTACGCGCGATCTTGATTTTAAAGTCGCTTGATTTATTTTTACGAGTCGAAGTAAATCCTAATTCTATTTACTCTGTGGTTTGCTTTAAGTATATCTAAATTTTACAGTTTCAATCTTTGTAAAGAATAATTTGTTCATTTATTTTAAACTACACTTTGTAGTTTATCAACAAATTCATATGTATTAACAATAATTTGTTTAATATCTAAGTAATATTTGTTTTAATATAAATGAAAGTTTTCTGTTGACGTTGTCAGAAACATTAACATTTGGTTATGTATCAGTTCAACATTCAACCGTAAGAGGGAGCCACAAGTAGGACAATTAAAGACACCTATGTTTTCTCGATCGGAATAAAAATATTAATGAAAATATATAATTCATTAAAACTCTTTGTGAATTTTGCTTTATTATAAAAGTGAAAAGGAAGATTCAAAATTGAATACAAAAATAGTAAAGCATGAACATTTAATTGTCGATTCTCTGTTTTAGGTTAGAAGTTATTTCATTAGTTGATATTTGTAAAGTAAAATATATTTATTTATATATTTATTTACACTTTATTTGTATAATAACAACATAAAGGAAAAACATTATGTACATGAGAGACACAGTAAACAAAAAGGCGGACATTAAAATATTATCTGTTTTTAATAAATAAAACTCTTATATAAACACTTAGTTGCGTGAAATATTATAGATAATCTTATATATATTACATTATAGTTTAAATATTGTAGAACCTAAACTGTCTGTATTAAGTATGCGGTAATTTTATGAATTCTTATTTTATTATTAATACAAGTTATGAAGCTCAGTATAAACTTTTGAAATGAGCATTATGGGTAATTCAACTAAAACATAAGAGGATAGATCAGAAATATATGTCTAGTTCATCTAGATATGACGTAGGAGTCTTTAAGAGAATGAATTGCTATCTCCTATACCAGGGGTCGGCAACCTAAAAGCCGGAAGAGTCAAAAATTACAATTTACAAAATTTCATAGTTTTTAAAGAAGAGTCGTAATTTTTCTGGCTAACCAAATATGTTTTTTTAAAATAATCGATTTATTCATAAAAAAAAAATATTATTTATAATGAAGTGTTTTGTCATAGAAAAAAATGGTAACTAATCGTCGTTAAATAATATTTGCGTATGGAATCAAAAAGCCTCAGGTTCACATGCAAAGAACTGCATGTGGGAGATTGCCGCCCCTGTCGTAGACTATTATTTATAATAATACCTATTATTTATTATCACTTAGAGTCATAGTTAAGCGTTAGATTTATAACCTGTTTGTGTGAAAGTATAAAATAAATTAAAGTAATACAAACATCCGTAACGTTTAACTCATCCGTCAAATCCCATTTATATTTTACCTTATCCCCATGCTTAGGTTAAACACAGAGACGGTCGTCTATCAGAGTTTCGGTAACGAAACGATTTCAGTCCCTCATTTTTCATAACCGGTTACAACGGGGAGGCAAAGCTGGCAACCCTAAATAAAGGGCTTCATTTGAAAGGAGTAGATTTATTATTCCGAACACACGCCTCACACACGCCCCTGGCAAATGAAAACATCTAAATCAAACTAAAAACCAGCCCCGGGACGCCATTTAAATCGGGGTCACCGTCCCCGGGCCGAGGAGAGGGGAGGGTCAGTTTTTAGTTTTAAGGTACGTCGTTAATCACCCAAAACTGACCTTTCGAAGGTAATTACGCATTTTATGGACCCGACGAACGCTGACTAGAATAGTTGGATTACTGAAATTAAACTCACTTGCGTGTTATGTTAATTTGAAAAGTTACAGTATGGAGTAAAACTTAAATAATTGCTATAATAAAAAGCCATAAAAAAATATTTTTTAGTGTCATCAATTAGTACGCGCTGGAAAATCGGTGTTACTAATTATTTTTAAAATATTAACATTTTTCTGATTGCAAGCGAAAGGATCTGTAAAAAGATTGCTATACCATCATCACATTACAAACATATTCATTACAGTTATAGTCAGTCATATATTAGTAGTTCTTGACCATATTATTTAAAATAACATTTGATGTTCTTTAATCAAAAATTAAAATCTTGTCTTAGAACTAGTTAAGAAAAAAACCATCTAAAACTTTTTGAACCTGCAGAAGTTTATTAAATGTAAGAAACTTATCAACAATTCTTCTCAGACAGTTAAACTTTAGTAATAACTGATTGACTATTCACAAGAACAAATTTTAATTGATGTTAAAGTTTACAGTTTGATTAAGTGTACAAACTTCATTAATTTTTATTAGGTTAACGACAACTCGATGTGTACTAAATACTACAAATTAAAAGATGAATAAAAGAAGACTTTGTTTTATTATATATTACGAAAGTTACTTTAGATTATATTACGAAATACTTGTTAGAACAATTGCCACATTTCATACCCTTCTGTAGTTGAAAATTAAGTATGATGTTGCGAAATGCTGACGTCGGCGAAATTATCGGAATATAGGGGAAACGTGACTCGATATCGCTGCGATATGCGGACCGTGCGAGATAATGCCCGACCCTCGTAAGTTGCGACTCCACGAGTCCCGGTATATGTTATTTGGACAAAAAATTTCTACCACGATTCATCAGGCTGTCGATTAACTCCCCACCAACGTCTTCTCAAGGAGATCCAGTATTGGGTTCTCCGAAAACGATGTGGTTGGGTTTCTTCGAGATCAGCAATGCGCTTGTTATTACTGACGGCTTACTAGCATCTCCTTCAAACACAGTTTTTAAAGAAATGGCATGAATAGAAATAATGTTTGTCCATATTTCCACATTGTCCACACTCTAAAGATAGCCAATTAATTGTTTCTGTTTTGTTCACGTTAAGTGGCTTCTCACTATCTTCTCCATATCCATAGTATCCTTCGTAAGTAGTTTACAAGTAATACATTCTAATACACGTTAGTCTGACCACTCTATCCAGCTCAATTGACATACGAGCTTCAACTAACGCCGTCTTCTATTATCGATTATGTGGACCTTGATAATTTTTTTTAAGAAAAAACTAGTCTTCGTCATACCGGCCTAAGATTAGTAAAATCACAATTTTTTTTGTGACTATAGATTAGGGAACTATCCTTAGAGTTATATTGGACTCTCACGCTTCATGGCTCGCACAAAGCGGTCCCAAATAGGAACATTGGGAACGTTCCAGCGAGCCCTTTGTGGGACAAGTAAAGCCACTTTTGATGTCAAAGTTCAGTGGAGAATTGCAAATTGAGTTTTCATTTTTCCCGCGATAACATTTTTATATAATTTTTGAAATTTTAGTTTCGGTCACAGTTACTCTAAGGCACAGCAGAATTTATCCGGAGCATTTTCTTAGTAATATTAAATTATCACACCTTTTGCTTAAATTTTCATAGAAAATATAATTAATTTGTTGATCAACATCGACGTCTAGAAACATGAAACGATTCTCGTAAAAGACTAAGAAATAATTTAGGACCTGTAATCTCTTGAAGTTAATCTATCGGCTAATGATGATGAATCTCTTGAATGATTGTTCCAATTCGAATTCTCTAATAAAAGAGTCGAATTCTGTTATATAGTAGTAACAAATATTTAACGAACAAATCATACACAGTTCATTGATTCCATTCAAAGGTACAAAGCTGAACTAAAGGCGGAAGCAACGGAACGGCGTCATCTACAGATGTCCGGCTCAGACGAGAATCGCGTCATTTGATTTCCGGTGCTCTATCGGCCCCTAGTCTGCATTCCCTTTGAACTACTTGACTTTTGACATGGCACATTACGACCGATGACATGAGGAAAGCAACCTGCAGGGTTAATACAAACTGCTGTTTTGATTTTGAATCTTAATTGAGTGTAAAATTTTGAATAATGTTGAAATTGTTGAAATTGAGATAAAGCTGTGTTGTACCCGTAAATTTTTGTGCATTCATTACAACTTAACTGTTAAATTTTTACATCGTGGAGTTCAATTTGTAAAACATTAATTTTGACTCATAGTTTAACATTTTATATAAATTGATTATGTGTAAGAGATATTTATTTAGATCCAACCACACCTTTTAAACGGTTTACCATTACCCGACAAAATATTCAAATTCAAATGTGTTATTGAATATACGGTTTCTGATCAAATCAGAGTCAATGGCAACTTAGACCCCGAACACCTCATTATATCCAACGCGATCCTATCGCAGACAAAAGGGTAAAGTGTCAAGCGTTAAGGGTCTGGAAGACCGTTTATCCCCGTAATAACATATCGATTTAGACACTTTCTGTTTAGTTTTACGTCCAAAACACTATACTAAACGGTAAGAAGGTCATCGAGTCAAAATTAAAGATTTTATACGTGAATGAAGCGAAGACTAAGAAAATAACGTCCTCTGTATAAATATATTCGGTATTGAAATAACAGAGCGATGTTTCAGCGAATATATAATGGAGTACAAACGCATCAGAAGACATTGGGTGTATAAACCCTGGGTATAATAGCGGTAACGTTTGAGTTTATGCAACTAGCTGCCGCTTATCTCGCCGCAGTTGAGCTCGAGCTGAGAACGCTTATACAATTTTGATATAATAATTATTCCGAAACACCAACTGCGGGCCTCGTTGGAACAGCTACAGGTAAGATTAAAGTAATAAAATTCTCCGATAATATTTATAAGATTAAATTTCCATCATCTCAAAGGATTTTAAAAGATATCTTTATCATAAAAGCATTAGCTACAAATGAAACATACTGAATTCATACTAAAATTTTTATATCAGCAATCGTCTAACACTTGACCTCAATTTGAAATGAGGTTAGGAGATAATAAGGCCGTGGATGGCAAAGTGTGTTCGCTTAGATTACTCTAGCTTTCATATGTTGACAACCGATTGGAAAATGCTGTTTTGATGGCAGGTTTACTGTTTGACGATAGTAGTCAGTCAGACGGATTTGAAAAATTTTTACTGTCAACCGAAATTCATGTTTATCTTCGGAATCCAACAAGAATCTTTCGTATTACTAAGCAAGCGGTTAACTGACTGGGAGGAGGACGGTAGCTGGACGTAGTCTCTGGTAATTGTGTTAGTACACGCGCAGGTGTTCGGAACTGCGTAAATCAGTCTCCAGGACAGGCTATCCCAGTATGGCGATAGAGAGGGCGCAGTAATTTTCCATATGGAGATTCTGTGACCTCTCCAAATGTAGAGGACGACCTCCAGAGGAGTTTTGGTAGGTAAAAATCTCCACAGAACCTACCCCCCTCCCTCTAACCAAAAAATGGGCAAGCGGTTACCAACTGCACCTCTGAAGCAATTAATATTTTATTATTACTTTATTGGTGGTTTAAAATAGAGATCTTTTATGGAACTATAAAGAAAGTCGATATTATACAAATGCACTGTTTCTCCTAATACTAAACACAATCACAAAGATCTGAAAAGATTTATTTCCACCTATTGACAATATTGGTTATCTAACATACACAATGCGGATATTATATTTATTTATCTCTGTCATAACACTATTGCGCAAAAACCTATCTTATCACAAAACACATTACTAACCTAACACTGTTTGTTAACGTATCTCAAGAGGGGAAACGTTAGCTACAAATACAGATAAATCAAGGCACAATCCCGAGATCGGGAGCGCTTTAATCATCTACCCTAAAGCTATGCAGCATAATTTCCTCACAAACTATTTGCAAGCTTAGGCCTACTCCGGCATTTCGTTTTCTTTCGTCATAAATTTAGCTAACACCGCTAGGGTCATGAGGAGTTCCTATTAGTGGAAATAGTTTCCCCCGTCTAAGATTGTTTACTTTTAAAAGTGTTGTCTAAATTATTATCTGTCAACAACTGTAGAAGTGTCAACTAGTTTATAAAATTCATATTTCTTCATCATAAAACACAGGATTAGTCTAGGAGATGGTTACTAAAAAATATGGGTTTTTTAACCATTACATACGAAAGAACGTCCTTTTAATAATGCAATGAACATAATTCAGGTTCTACTGGTGCGATACGAATTTGTGGTCTCTGGTTCGAATTAACGATTTGCCTACAGCTATGACCGATTAAGTACAAGAGAAGAGTTTTAATGGAATGGTAAATTAGAATTTCAGTGCT
This sequence comes from Pachliopta kotzebuea, assembly GCA_018246255.1. Taxonomy (NCBI): domain Eukaryota; kingdom Metazoa; phylum Arthropoda; class Insecta; order Lepidoptera; family Papilionidae; genus Pachliopta; species Pachliopta kotzebuea. The sequence goes on from DWLS01000574.1 coordinate 24,579, forward strand.
GTTAGTAACATATCTAACAAAGTTACTTTTGGTAAAAATAAAAATATAAAACGTGTTTGGAAAGGTATCCAAATTGTGAAAGCCTTTATGCTATATTTTTTAATAACATGAATGAGAAAAGCGCAATTTTATTAAACCAGTTTTTTACTATTGAATCTGATTTAATCAGAACCCGTACATTTAACCACACATTTGAATTTAAACGGTATAAAGTTTGGTTGTGGGGTTAGGAATAAATGAAGAGTCCCACGTATTATTTGGAAACACTAACATCGAAGGCAGTGCCAATCATTCGCTAATATTCACATTTCAAACAGTGAAAACCTAATTGAAATAACCGAGCCGAATATATTTACACTAAAACTGTACAAAGCAGCTAAAAGCTTTTTGACTGGCATTAATAATTCAAAATACGGCTAATCAACCTAGAAACTGACCAATAATTGATGCCGCTCAGCGGTTAGCCATTATACTGAAAATAAAGCCGATGGCCCAGTTGAATACTATCTAAAAACGTTTGACCTTATAGAGACCGAGCTGGATGTGACGCGTAGCGCTATTAATCAACCCTCAGCGCCACTTGTGATTTTAATTAAAACGTCATTTTGGGTGTCATCCTTGTCGTCTCCGAGACCAGTTGCAGAAGTTCGCTTATCCTATTTGTCATATTCATAGTAAACAAAATAGGGTTTTCCTTTTAAGCGAATTAAAATTTATATATCATAAATGTTGGTTTGAACTAAAATATACGGTTTTGCCGGAGACCATACATTTATAACGACTGGAGACCTTAAATTTTGAGTTATATAATCAGCCGATAGTCGTTTACTGAGTCACCCACCACACTGGCCCAATACGGGATGATGGGGAGTCTTGGTTTAGAATATTATAAATGGTAAATATCAGAATCATCATTATATTTTTTATGAAAAACAGATTTTTTTTATTAGTAAAAAGTATTGTTTACATTACTTAATAAAAGACATGATGTATCTTTTACGAATACAAATATTAAAGTTTACAGGATTAATATATCTTTTAGAAACAAATTTCCTTTTTTCTTTTGATGTCAGAAGAATCTAGGCGATTTCTTAATTACAGCGTGTTTTTATTGGAAAAAGTATAGCGTAGAAGCTTTTCTATTTGGAAGCATCTACAAACACCTTTTAAATTTAAATTTTTACTAAAAAGTTACTTTGTTACTAATGTTCTGGTATTAAAGTTCCGGTTAAGCACTCCATTAAAGCTCTTCATTTATACTTAGTCGGTCATAATTGTAGTCAAATTGTGAATTGGAATCTGAAACTGCAGATTATTACCGCGCACCAGTAGAACTTTAAATTTGTTCACAGCATTACAAGAAGGAGATTCAGATGTAATGGTTAAAGAATCTGTAAATATTTTTTTGTTGTGCTTTCTAATATTTTTGTGCTATCAATAAGTTGTTTGTTTTATAAGTTATCTTACCTATCGTAAGATAATATGAAGTGATGTTTGTATAGTTTTTAATTTTTAACTTTCAGGTTAATATGAAACAATTAACGTTTCTCAAATGTTATAAATAATAAACTTCTAACCGAAAGACTATCATTTAATTTAATTCAAGAGCAGCACAGGAGAGCTAAATTCAAAATATATTCATTCATTTAGTGCTAAACATGCAGAATTGGGAATGAATGGATAAAGTTTAGTCACTTCCCTTAAGAAACTAGTGTCTCGAACTTGGCAAACTTCTAAACTTTGAACAACATATTGTTTGGGACACATCGTATGTTTTGATAATTTGCTGAAGGAGATGATAAAAGTTGTTTCGCTTCTGTTCACTATATTGTTTTTAAAGTTAAAGAAGTTTGAGATACTTTTATCATAGTTTCAAATATTTTAATAAAAGCTCATTAAGTAGCATCAATGTGTTAATACATTTTTATATGTACTTAATAACATAGCGTTAGTTTCAGTTAAAAGTTGAAAGGTGTCATTAAAATTTATGAGAAATTTCAACACAATTTGAATACAAAAGAATGACACACAATTTCTGGACAAACAGACCTGACCTCACAACAGGAAATGTAAAATTACTTAAGCAAATGAAATAGAAAAAAATAGGTAAATAACTAGAAGAGGAGTATTCAAATGAGTAAGCTGCAGCAGACCATAAAAAGTTGGACACGTTGAATGCAGTATGAAAGAAAGCTTTTAAAGTAATTTTTCCTCATTATTTAAAAAGCAAAACGTGTTCCCCACTCACTTCTGACCGGGCAGCAAATTTCAACGGTTCTCACAAATACAGCCTTTCAGACCTCGTAGCCCGTAAGCTAGATTCCAACACGGCACAAAGGGAGCCAAGCTATTACCTGGTGCGAGTGAATGACACGGCGGCAGCAAAGTCGAATGACTGATAGACCGATAGCAAACCCTCGCGCGGTCAGCCTGCCGGTGGAGAGTTCCCATTTAGTTTTTATTTGCCGAATTTCAATGCGGACCGTTTGAAAATTGATTGGTACCCCAGATCCCAGGCGGCCTGGGCTCGATATGTGCTTGGCCCAAATGAAATTTACACAATATGAATTTGTGTGGAGTAATTCTTGATTGGATGCTCATACCAATATTTCATATAACAAAAAAAGGTCTTTTTTATGAAGCAAAATGACGAAGTGAACGTTGTTAGACATTGCAGTTGACCAATCTACAGAAGACGCTGGTAAACATAAAAATTCGTTAGATAAAATAATTAATACAGTAATATTGTATATTGGTTAGGGAAAATGACTTTGATACTTGCTGAAAAAATAACCGATAAGCGATAAGACAAACCTGCAATAAGTAGTAAAATAAATTGTAAGCAAATAAAGTTAACTTACTGGTGGTAGATCTCCGTTACCGGAGACCGTATACCACCGCAGCTCCTAATGCAGCCGACGAACAGTACTATGCACTTACCATCAGGTGAACGCCTTGACTATTTCGTTGCCTGGTTCAGTAAAAAAAACAGAAATGTACGAATATAAATGTATCTATGAACCAAAATTTTTCTACCAAATACAGAAGATATTATTTATTAAATTTTTATTAGTATTTCTCTTTGGTTTCTGATAGCAAATAAATCTCTTATTATTTTACTATCATATTTTATATGGTTAAAGAAAACGACATGAAGTTACATCGAGATCATTTATCATCATCATCATCTTTTCCTAATGACTGAGTATAAGCTAATCGATTTGCTATGCGACCGGCCCGAAATTACGTCGGATGAATTTTTTACTTAATAAAAAAAAACTGTTTATCGACCCAGAACCCAGATGCGGGTGGCTCTAAATCCCAGACACGATGGCCTGTCAGGGATGAGGGGGAGATCCCCACTAAATTGGGCACCACCCACCCGCCGGTTACAACATCCACGAACGCCCCAGAAACTTCAAATCGAAGTTATGGAAATAAGGTTGTTGCTCGCCGATATGAAGATTAGATGGTTTTCAATATTAATATTTATCATCTATTTTTGATAAATGATAACATTTTTTTAAGAAACTAATATACTTACTAACAATTTATAAAGTTACTGCACACGTAGTAACAACATCAAGAACATACTTGACGTAAGTACAATATATAGAAACAATTGTACCAAGACATTAATCTAGAATGGCATGTTTCTCAACAGTAAAGGATGGAGAAGGTCAACACTCTAAGATATGAGGAATCATCATCATCATTACCAACCGATGAACGTCCACTGATGCATATAAGCTTTCCCCAACGATCTGTATTCCTGTCGGTCACCAAGTTGTCGATTCTCCTTATGACGGAACTTCCAGAACTACATGATATGATGCATAAAAAGACGAAAGAACAAAAATTTACTACGTACAATTTTTTTTTATCCAAAAGGACGAGTTTAACAAAATATTCTTCTGCCACAACACTAAATTTACTTTGAAATTATTAGTTATTGTCTCGTCAGCCCAGTAATTTTAGTACCTTCAAAAAAGAGTGAATAGGCATTTGCTAGGTTAACGCGCTTTACCATAACCATACTTTACCTTAACCATAGACCACATCCTCACTTAACACCAGGTGGGATCGTGGTCAAGCATTGTCCCGTACTTATTTTAAAAAAAACC
>DWLS01000575.1:0-28696 GCA_018246255.1 Pachliopta kotzebuea
ACAGCATCACATTGCCCTCGTCGCCTTGTAACATAAAATGTTGTCTCGTTACTTCAGTAATTCCACTAGCATACCAAAACACAGTAATGTTTGTACATTACTATTTGGCGGCAGAAAAAGGAGCTGTGTTGGTTTCTACCTATACGGTCTCCGTTGCCGGAGACCGACCACCAGTAAACATTTACAGAAATGGAAAGTCCGACAATCAAATAATCACATCCGCACTTTATCTGCTACAGAAATGCCGATGAACAAGTTAAATAGTGTCGTAACAAGCGATATTACTTTATCAACAGATAGTGCCATCTCAGAACATCGATCTCGCTGGATCACCCCATTAATTTCTGAATCATCCACATCGCTGACAGATGTCGTAGAAGGCGTCCGATCATATGACACCTGTCAGAGATAACGTCAGTTAAGTATGAATTATTTGCTTTTTAAAAGCTTGTTTATCTCTAAGATTTGTGGGATTTCGGATAATCAACGCATTTACAATTCAGTGAGAAATGTAAAATATTTCATATAAAATGTATGGATAGATGGAAAGTATGCGGTCTGAACAAAAAGAGTCTATTTGACCCATATATGCCTAATTTTCACATTTTGGTAATCAACTTGTACATTAATAGAATTAAATATGTGAAACTTTACCTTACAATTTATAAACGATATACTAGATTGATTTTATATGTAACTAAGTTAAGATTCAATAAAGTTAACAAATATACATAAAATTATTCTAAACAACATCATTCATATAGTGGCCGGTACAATAACCTTATACAAAGCTTTTATCAAAATAAGTTGTAGCACAAAATAAACACTGTCCCCAACTTCTCTAGCATATGTAATAAGTAATATTGAAAGTGGCTAAACTGATTTTTTTATCAAAATTTTTACTGAATATAAATATTCCTTGACATTTTTTAAACTGTCAACAGTTTTTATTAATTAAAAAATATAATTTTAACTATTATATTAAGATCTTCTTAATCTAAAGATACTAATAATAATCTAATAATCAATAAGAAGATCCTAATATAATTTCTAAATATTTTATATTAAATGAAGTAAGTCATAAAACACGCTTCATATCGAAAGGATGTTTGCTCTTTGCAAATGCGTTTCAAAACAAATTCATCGTCTTCAATAGCCGCCAAAGGTCCTAGGGTCTTAATAGTATTAGGCACTACTATTTTCCGCAGGATCGTCCACCGTATTTCTATGGTATCATGTCGCTTAATTTTTCAATATTTATAATTGTCATGTTTAATTATATACATTAGTCAACCCCTCCTATTAATTCTATTAAACAAATGGACTAAAATTAATTCAAGCGGCCCCGCCAGCCAATTTGGGAGACATTATAATCGTATTTAAACGTCAAGAGTCCAATTTGCGCGCGAAACTTTGTCCATAAATAACGTCGGCCATGTTGATTTTAACGTCAGAAATTACGGAGACTACACACAGTGACACTTTCTTATTTACTGTAACACAATAACACCATAAAAATAAATGAATTTAAGATTTATATTAGAGTGTTATGTTTCATGTAATTTTTATTTGATGCCTATTTAAAATTACAGAAAGTTATTTAGACTGATGTTAACCAAAGAACTATTTACTTTTCTTTTGAGAAATAAGTATAAGAAAACGAATAAATTACAATGTGTTGAAAAGAAATTAGAACCTTTGATTAAAAAGGGTTTTAGACCCTTTCCTATTTTTAACACGAATTTATTTAAACAAAGAAAGAAGAGAGAACTTTTTGATTCGATTTTTTTGCAAACATTTCTAAGTCATAAAAGATTTCAAAAATAAATTTATCAAAATTAATACGTCGTTTGAGCATTTCCGTATCGCAGCGCATAACTGTTTATCTTGGAACATAAGGGCCTCTGGTTTGAATCCAGAACCAAGTATCGCCACATTCGCATGGCTCGTCTGGCCACATTCGCATTGTAAATCTTCCGCCATAACAACATCATTGTGATCCAGCGGTCAACATATAATATTCTGGCCGGGCACGCTTCACTATGTATGGCGGAATTGTAAATTAACATCACGTGAAATTAAGGTCAAATTTTAGTCTATTGTCGTTAAAAAAAAACATGTTTTCCAAGAAACGTTAGACAGGGGGCAACCAATCTATTTAATTCGGCCGGCGGCAAGTGCATTCGGAAGTTATTCATCGCGAGTCAAAGCTATAAATATGTCAAATAAAACTTCTCTCTGTCTTTGTTCAAAAGCAAAGTATCCTCCATCTTTCTCCGGCGAGGAGTGCGATTGGCCTGAAAAGTTGGCGCGCCGCCCCTCATTACGGAGACAATGGAGTGTGGGAAAAAAGAAATAAGTATAGTCGTCCCTATCTGCCAAGCGCGATCGGCGAACGTGTGTAAACGTTGTTTTAAGTACGAATTTCTTGCTTTAATCAAATTATACGATTACGGAATTCATGTGCACGTTGTGAATTTGATTGTGACTGAAGATTTTATGTACATCTAAATGTAAAAAATAGGCCTCTTAGCATTTCCACTATAGGGACACTGGACTTTCTCCTACAAGAAGAAAGTTGATTTCTTTATAAGCCATTTTATGTATTTAATAATAACTGTAGAAATAGGTCCAAAAACACAAAGTCATCATAGCTCCTTAAACTAGACTAATAACAATCTATTTAATTTCGTAAGAAAATATATAACAAATTATGAGAATAAGAGATTATTAAATAAAATTATTAATAGACATCTCAAGCCATTTTTATTGTAAAATATATGAATAAAGCTTCTAAAGATATTGACTTTTTACATTCATTATACTATTATATACTACACCTCTCCTTCTTTCTATACCCTGTTTTTAAATCCATTTTATTAACTTGGTACCCTTCCAAAAACATGTAGCCATAGTACATATATTTAAAGATTTATAATGGAAATTGTTATTATGGAGCTTATAATTTATCCAACCTATTCTTCTTATGTGAATTAGGTCTCACCAGACTACAACGATATAGTTATGGCAGTTGCATTGCACACAAACTGATTATGTCGTTTATTTTCCTTAATATTTTAAATCTCAGTTGACAAAGATTGATATCAAATTTAAATTAAAGTAACGAATTTGAGTTTCTATTATCAATGTTGCGGTTACCAAAAATTACATTTCAAGGTATACTATACTTGTGTGTTAGAATCAATATTCTAATATCATCAAGAATCACCTAATCATCTATCCCTATTTACTTGTATTTTTAAGATATTTAAGAAAAAAACCTAATTATTATATATTGATCTTAAATTATCATACGCAATTAAATTTGCTTTATACGGCGTACAAACTATTTAATATATTTAAACAAAACTAAATTCGTTTTACACGAGGCTATTCAATAAAATAAATATGATGATGGAAATTAAATCATCATTACAAGTTATCATTTGTAGAAAAGTGTACAACAAGTAAAAACAAGTGTCTAAAGTATACAAACAACACAATTCGAAAACTAGTACCGCGGTTAAGCAATTTACGGCTAAGTCTCGGAGTATACCATGCGTAAATCCTATCTTTCCGCGAGTAAAAGAGATGGCTGTCATATAAAAGAGATGGAAAGAAATGGGGTGGGGCGTAGATGTTAACTAACATTATCGGAGCTCCGTACCCTCAACGACTCTGAGGCATCTGTAGATCTAATAAGTTGGTTGTATGGCACCGCCCCGTCGTTTTGTCCACATACAGTACAATATGGGACGATAATGGGCGATAGCAGTCGCTTTAATAAAATAATCCAGTTGTTTGTAACTACTGCTCGGGACTGGATTTCCGAGCCGCGCGACTCGAAATTTGACATCACGTATATTCAGTGTCTGATTAGCTCCGAGTCCCAGCCGTGGGATTAGGTGGGCTGTTTATTTACACCGTTTCAGTAACGCTTAAAGTGTCTAGTTAAATTAATAGATCAATAAAAAAAATTGTGATGTGCTTTTAAACGTGTGCGAAACATTTCTGTAATAACTATTTGGGTGAGTTACACTCAAAGTTTTTTTAGCCGTTTTCTACTTAAATAGTTTATAATAATAATGCTGTAGTAGTAAATTTTATAATTGCAATAACTTCACAGAAAATATTAAGATAAGTTTAGAATTTTTTAACACACATTAATATATTTCCTAAAAAATTTTATTAAAATATTTAGCTAAAAACAGTAATAAAGTTTTCTAAGATTGTTTTCACGTAAACATTGTTTTAAATATTTCACAGTACCGATATTTAATGAGAATATGCTTTAGATAAACTCGGCTGAGTTGTTTAAATTACCTTGAACGTGTATTAAGTATCCACTGCAACACCCCTAAACCTAAATTTTTTTTTAGCTATTATGCAAATTTGTACTAGAAATATTAATTCTGACGTCCACTGCTGAACATAGGCCTCCCTCAATTGTTGGGGGATTTGGGCCGCCTTCCACCACGCTGACTCAAAGACGGCTGGTCCGACATGGCCCAAACCAGTCATATATAACGTAATTATTTTAAGTATTTAATAAAATAACACAGATTTCAACTTTACAAGACTAACTTGTTAGATAATTGAATTTAAAATAATTTTCAAATAAACTTGCATAAATGAATCTTGCGTAGACAAAAAAAAATGTTTGATATAATTTGTTTATTTATTCATTTTACAAATATTGGCATAGAATACTTATACAGCAGCTATAGTAATATTAGAAACCTGTTATTCTTTCTCGCTTAACCCGTAATCAGAAAAAATCTAGATGAATTTGTCTAAAAGAAATTAGGAAGCAATTAAAAAGGTTTAAATATCACCATCAGCTGATAGACAGCGAAGGTCGGCAATGCGCCTCTGGTGCCTTTGGTATTGCAAAGAGCTAGAGGCTACGGTAACTATTTACCATCAGGCACGCCGTATGCTTGTTTGCTACTTTAGGGGTATAAAAAAAACTTTCACCAGATTGTCGGTCCACCTTGCGGGGAGGCCTATCGGGTACCAGTAGGCGGTACTTTACTGTCATCGGTCCTTTGATAGATGTTCTTTACTCATTACCTTTTAAGGCTAGCCTTTTAAACTTGGTTAGTGGCCGTAGAGATCTAATAACTTTTATTCTCGCTTTTCATATTTTGAGGAATTGACAATTAATTTAACAACAACCTTCATTGTGATAACGTAATATCCGTAATTTGGTTTAATATTAACAATATCTAAGCTTGGGAATTATGCTGAATATAAGCGGTAGCTTGTATAGAAACTATATCTATTGAATTATTAGTGTTTTATGAAATGACGGAGTTAACGAATTTTCTAGACAGTTTTCTAGGCAATACAAATAGAATAGAAAAAAATCAAGACGGCGTCTGTTACGACGATATATACAATATCATATTCGTCTTCTTGAGACTTTAAGAAGTTAGGCCTTATCTTAATAATTTCTATTTTTTTGTTTATTTAATTAACTGGAAAAGATACAAATGTTAAAAATCTACATATGTTAAAAGATAGATCCTTCTAAATCATTAAGAAATAACTACGCTAAAACCATTAGGTATCTATGTCTAGTATATCCGACGGGGGCTCAAGTTTACATAACATCAACACTTAACCGTAAACATAAGAAAGTCCTAAATCCGGCGCATATCCTTTTTTATTATGTACTCATTAATGACATCGTATATAACATTTTATAATGTGGTCCGTTTCGATAATTGTTCTAGTATGTTGAATAGACTTATATCTTGAAGCCTCTCATAAAATTTTGATCTTTTGATTTCTGCTGAAACTATTCATATTATAATTAAATTAAAATTTTTGAAAGTCTTATTATATCCGTTAAAGGTTTATTAGTTCCCCTGCGGATTAGCTGCCTAACTATAGAAGCAGTTTATAAAAATAAAATTAAACACATATACTTATTAATAAATTTAATATAGCGTATCTCTCTTTGGGCGCGTGTCGCGCGTCTGCCTCATGTGATAACAGTATATTAAGGTTCGCTGATGGTTTTATTACCATTTGTTAAACCCTCGATATAACTTTGATTAACCGTTAAGCAGTCTATTAATTTTATCGTTATCATTTTAATTAAGTTGCGATACTAAGCTGTGCTGTGTTAGTGTTCAGATTTACTTCATTGTTTCTAATAAAAGGTTATTTTATATAGTTTTAAAAGTAAAACACGTAAAAATTATTAGTTATTTAGCAATTGTTACTTATTTAACCCTGACAGACTTAATTATATTTAGTATATGTGTAAAAATTCTAGTAAGAGGAGAACAGATTTCCCAATGACGTTCAGTAGACATGAAAAAATTAAATGATGAATATTGAATTGATTCATTAAGGAAGTTTAATTGGTTGCAGGTGATGTGAGGTGGAACAGGAGTTACAAACATGTCATCGCAAATCCTACCGCAAGCCATGTACCGCCGCGACTCTGAAGAGATGCAGGAGAAACCGCTTGAAATAGATCAGGAATCAAACCCCGACCGCAGTCAGTCGAACAGCCCAAGGAATATGAAGTACTATAAGCACATGGATGAAGACAAAACTATTATCAATCAAGGAAAGAAATCCTTCTGCATAGACGCACTACTATCGCGCCACATGGAACCGGAAACTTCGATACAGGAAAAAATGGCGCAACAGAAATATCTATCTTTCATCCACAACAAGAATTATATAACTAGATATCAGAATGAGAATTACGAAGCGCAAATAGAACATAACACAATAGACCGATGTCAGAATCGTGGTGTGGAGCAGGCATTCGATAGAGTCGAAAGCGAGAGCCCGCGTTCGGGCCAGAGCACTCCAAGAAGTGGGACTCCAGGTTCCGACGACGGGAATAGATCCGAGAGCTACAGTCCACCCATTTCTCCCGGGGTTGAAGGTGGAGCTGAAGAATATGAAAGTTACAGGCCTGGTGAGTAATTTAACCTATGGAAAAATAAACATGATCCTCAAATTAATCTACATATCTATACAATTTCTCATGGATTATTGAAAGAAACACATGTTTTCAGAAGTGATGTCAAAAAATATCCTACCTAATAATTTTCGGCCCACGGTACTAACTTTTAGGTATTCATAATTATCATTTTCGTTTTTTATTGTTTTCATTTAAAAAGTTTAATGATAGTCATTTCATTTACGCCTCTGCTTGTCTAAAGTAAAAATATGAATAACAAAATAAATTACGTTAATCTAGCATTTGTGTTTCGGTAAAATACTACGAAATATTACGTTATCATAAAATTCTAAATAATGGAACTATTTGTATTAAAAAAAGGATTCTTCTTGTAAATACGTAATTTATACAGTAACTACAAAATATCAAAGATTACATTGGAATTTTTAAAGAAATTTATGAGGAGTGTTCGCGTTAAAGTAGTGGGAACGCTAAGTGGGGCATTTACAACGGCAAAATCTTATACCTTGTAAGAGTTGTTTGTTAAAACCATAATATAAAACTAATATAGAATCATCTGAAATATTAATCACAACACACAGGTATCATCCCAAAACCTGGACTGCTGCCCCAAAACCCGGCGCTAGTCGCAGCGCAGTCTTCGCTGTTCAACTACCCGCAATTGTCGCAGCCCGGGGCGCTGCCCCCAGGGGCTCCGCTGCCGTCCGCCTTCCACCACCCCGGCGACCGCGTACTACACCACATGCAGCTAGAGTGGCTAGCGAGGACCGGCATGTTTTACCATCGGATACCCGAGTTGGGTGGTGAGTATTCATCTGTTACACTCAGTAGTAATGTTTATATTATTATAATGATTATAAGTAGTCAAAATTCCTTATTGACAATATGTATTTCATAATGACATTGTGCTTAAAATGGAAACGTAGATTACTTCTACTTGAATAGTGTATTAAAAGAATACTACATAAAAATGTAGTTCAAAAATTAGTAAATTCACACTCTGTATTAAGGCTAGAAAGAGTCGATTCTTTCTAGGGTTTCCAATGCAGTCTTGTCGAACACTTTTACAGTTATTATTAAATAAATTTTTAATAAAAAAAAGTTAAAAACATGTAAAAAATCGACAGTAATTGTAGGTCGATTGCCTCCGCGGTGCCCTACCCTAACCTACTCCTTGCTTGACAATACAGGGCACCCTTAGTTTCTGAAGCTATACGTGGTCGTTTCATAGCAGTAGAGTTTTTTTGGATCCTTCTAGCTAGCCAACAGTATTACTGAGTCGCAACTATAAACTTATGAGCGCAAGCACGCTTTGCTAATTTCGGCTTTATTGTTACCTAACATTGTCATGTCTTTAAAAACGTGTTCATTATCAAAATTTTCATAGATTTTTTCATTACATTTGCAAAAAACCTAAAAAATTTATAAATATAATGAAAGTAAGAACATTTCATATTTAAATTCGGTCCTTCGTAATTCATGGAACTGATGATACTTTCGTTGAAGGTGCTTTCATTCTTTTCTTTTCACTCGTTGTCTGATACTTTCATAATATTTAACATGTTTGTATTAATATTCCAAATTTTTAATAGATGCAATATCATGATAACTTTTATCTTGGAAACTGCTTTTAATAATGAACAATTGCAATGAGTTAATACATTCGAACTTAGCACCCGCTGTACTTTGAAACTATTAGTATTTAATTGTAGTTCTCCTTTCATGACAGTACGCAAGCATATATAGATATAATTTATATAAATCCATTGCCAAATGAAAGTAGAAAACTAGGGAAACTTTTCAATATAGCCAAATGTGTTGTACGTAGATCGGTGAATAAAAGGGGTATCAATTGGGAACAGGTGGCATGTGTGGACAGCAAACAAACCAGTGCGTGAAGGGTGCATTTGTAAATAACCAGACCTAATCCGCCTGCTGATTTACGGACTGCACACTACGGTTTAAATAACACTAAAAGAATTCCAGGTCCTTTTTATTAGCTCTTTTTAAATCGGCTCTCTAACCTCGTATTCAATGAAGTTGTAAAATACATTAATACCAATATTATTAGACAAAAACATTGTGCTTATGTATTTTATAGTACAATTTTTCTCTTTGCAAACCTTTAATAAACAAAGCTTTTCTTTAGTTATAAAAAGAGCAGGTGAAATAAATTTGTAATATTTAAGTACTCATTTAACTTATACTAATGTTTACTATTAAATACATTGATATTTAAATTATACTCTTATTTAAGGCAATAAAGATTCCAACCCCATGCTGCAGGTTGCTCTGTTTGATGATCAATTAACACTAAACAGCGACATGTGCGAATGATCAGCGATGGCGGGACCCCTCCTGTAAATAAAATCATTTTGGAACCACGCTAGGGGTCTTTAGGAGACGTGTGCGCAGTGCTAAAGTTAACAAAAATATAATAGTTAAAAAAACCATCGGATATTCACACTCACAAGGGTGTTTTAATTTGCTGCGACTTAAATGGTAGATATACATATATATATAGCAACAGGTTTTGTTTTAGGTATCTGCATTCCCGAGGGCAAGGATATGTTAGGTAGCACTTACATCATCTAAAAGCCGTTTGATATTCCTCCTACGACGTTTTTGTTAATCATTCTTCTTTAATGAAAGTCGTAATTATCCTATAGCCACCTGCTCAGCATGATGGTTTATAAATCTTTTCTCTTGTGAAAAAATTCCCCACATTCTAGAAATGGAAACGTGAATACTAAATAATTTCCGTTAAAAAAATAAATTGAATTACACGGAAAAAGATTTATTCAAAATCACGAGAGGAAATTCAATGAACGATGAAAACTGTTGTTACTCTTATCTTACAATCATCAATCATACATTTATATTCGAACATGTCGCTGATAGTCATAGATACATTAAATCTTCAGAACAAGATAAAGTCCTCATCTCTCATCAATAGTTTTATCAAAATATAAATGAGGAATAAGGACATATAAAATGATGAACAAGGCGAAGTCAAACAATTATTGATGTTCATAATGACAGTATCTTTTAAATAACAAAATAATTACTAATTCAAGCATTATTTAAATTTTTTAGGAACCCGTTTTTTGATGATAAACCCCGCAAACGATGATATTGTAAAAATTATATTCTGGAGTATGTATCTAAAAGCACTTCATTGATTAGATTATACAGATCGTAATCTTCAATTCGAAGAATATCTCTTTTTCTCAATAAAGTCAAATTTGAATTCACTGATAAGTAATGACATGAAATTACTGAAGATAAAAATTTCCCGTTTTAAAGATGTAAATGATTACTATCTACATAGTTTACTTTGAATATGTGAGGGGGAGAGGAGAAGAAAAGGAAGTCATACTTCTAGATTGATATGATAACTTTATTTTATCTTGTTTACCATTGAAACTGCACACGCTTTTTTTACTACTTCAAAATATTTACTAAAATACAAAATATGCAGTAATAGATTACAGAATCGATAACCTTTTCCAACACCTTTGTGACGTGGGCTCTCGTGACTTTTTAAGGTTATATATGTTTAACCGACATATGTATTAATATACATTGCTACTCAGTAACCTCTAGTTTTAATGTTTGTCTTCTAATGGTCTCTATATATTTATTCTATAGTTAGTTCTTACTACACAGAGGTTAGAGGAGGTTGAGACCTTGGATTGGAGATAAGGTTATTTAGGCATTTAGTATAAGTTCACCGTAGCCTGGCTTAATAAATAAATAGTTATTAATAAAACTACACCTGTATTACATTGTCAATTATTGCATTTGTAAATTACTGTAATTACGTATATTACTGATAGGCTATAGTTTTTATTTGGACATTATGAAAACAAAAAGTTTGTTTTAAAAGAATTATGTCATATATTAAAAAAAATCGGAGTCTACTTGTTAAAATTGTCTATAGGTCGTTATAATATGGATGCGTACCGGGTTGGAAAAGAACCATTTGAAGATTACAACCATCACATATGGCGGGGGCATCACTTTAGGGCCCTCACGATAGCGTTTTATTGGCGGGGTGTTGAGGGCAAATCTTGCGTGATTTACTTGCTAAAAATTAGGGATCTGCAATCCATTAACATTAAAGTGAGCAATAAAATTACTTTCCAACACCATTTAAATATTTCTATTAAAAGTAGTATAATCCAGTTATGATAAAAGGTTGGGCCAATACACTTGCTCTCAATTACTGACAGGCAGACATCATGGGTAGTAAGTTGATCACCGGACAGATTCGAAAAATCTCTTCCATAAACAAAACTTTGAAGCGTATAATCTTAAAATTGAACCAAGGAACACGAAAATTTAATAAAATAAAATCTTTTACCTTTTCTACCGTACTATTTACTAGAGATTTTTGTTTTTTCTTAAGAAAATAATGTACAATTGGTCGATAATACGTAAGAGAAATATTCAACATTTCAATGTACTTTTAAACGTAATATAACAGAGTTTATGTACTAAAAGCTCGTAAAACGTACTAATTATGAAGTAATTACATAAAGACTTGCTTAATTATAAACATTTCCTGTTTAAATTAAATTAAAATTTACTTGTGAAGCAGTACCGGAATACGGTCTCCGCAAAGGACTACGGCAAACTGTTTGCTGTTTTTATTTTTTTATTAACTAGATCCTATGGCATGATTTGTATATTTTTGAAAGATATTTTTTTAACCCATTATTATGGTCATCAACTGTTGCTAAACATAGTCTTCTACCAAAGAATTCAATGGATCCCATGCGATTTATCTTGTTGACAACCATTCAAGGACCTTACTGCCGCATTGGCCGTAAGAAGTTGTCCATTGCTTCTTAAGTCTAGCAATTTTTACATGGGCTATATCGGTGCTCTTAGTTCTTCTCCAAATCTCTCTATATGTCTGGCATAATCGTGCAGATAAACGACGAATTTTATAACTATACACAATTGTTCAGTTATCGTATATGACTGTCAATATCGCATGATTATGATTTCTAATTATTTACACATAGAGCTATTTAATAAGCTATTTTAATTAATCCCCTTACCTTTAAAATTAGATAATAATCATGTATATTAATTAATTAGGTTAATTGCCGTCGACTTAAAATATATTAAGAAGTCGTATATGTATATGAACATTTTACTGCCGCTCACAGTTTGTCGCTATTCGTACGCTGCCCCTGGGGGTCCTAAGCCAATTATCAGGCAGCAATTTGTTCGCACAAACAAAGGGTCTGTGCGGCCCTTGACAAATTAGATCCACGTATAGTGCCGTGGCAAAAAGCTTTATATCGATATACCATCATATTAAAGATTAAAATGTTTACTTTTTTAACCTTTGTGTTTAGTTTACCATATCGCGAATTGGATTTAACGATTACACACATTCACAACCATTCAACTTTATTTATTAAAAGTTTACTGACAATTGTTTGTGATCGATAGCAAAAAACAGTTTTGCGAAAGAGATCGTATGGAAGAAGTGAAGGTGGATTGGACACATTGCTCGAATAGATTATAGTTGATGGGCGAGTTTACAGGAGAAACTCAATTCGAAAGCAAACAGAAAAGGAAGACCACTAAAGGATTAAAAGATGAGTTCTGTCTATAAGCGGATGGAGGATGGATACAGGCACCAAGCGATAAACGGGCGCGAAAAAATGGCATGAGCAGGACCATGTCTCAAAACGCACACAGTAAGCACAAAAATAAAGTAATACTAAAATTCATGGTACGTGAAAGAACCTAACGTGTTTCATTATAATTCTTGTTATATCAATATAAAGAGTATAATATCACGTGAAAGCCTAAATGTGTTCCAAAGGGTACGGTTCATCTTCGTCTTCAGTTTCATTGTCACTGAATAACGTGAAAATAAGTTATATATAAGTGTATATAAGTGTTAGGCAATATCGATGAAAATACTGTATGAATTGTTACAGTAAATGTTTGATGATACACTTCCTACTATACTGTAATAAACAACACAAAAGTGAGAATATTATTAATTTAATATCGAAAGGAAAATATTTATCGATATTTTATCACTACCGGGCCAATAAAAAGCTGTCGAGTTGGTCGAAAAAGGGACAATTTGGAGTGGATATTCAGTAAAGAATCTATTTATCCAGCACTGGGCAACCAGTAGTCATTTAGTATGGTTTGGAAGCAAAATTTTATGTACTTTACATACATTTACTCTAATCTGTTTTATAACCTCGATATAATAGTTGAAAGTAAAAACAAAACATTTTACTAAACTGATAAACAACGTATATTTGAATAACGTATGCGATACAATATTAGAAGTATATTTCTTAAAAATGTATACATTTTAAATGACACAGCGCTTTTATAAAGACAGTCTTAAGCTTTTTCATCTTTCGAATATTTATTACTTTATACATACAGATAAGTATATTAAAAGTATATCCTCAAAATTTTGATTAAGAGTAATTAAAATTTTGTACAAGTTACCAGATGTAACACAGTCTGGTCAACCGCAGGTCACAGGTGCATGCAGGACTCCCCGCGCTTTAAACCTGTGCAAGTACTCGGAGAATCCCCCGTGCCCTGTCAACATTTGGACCAGACACATGCAGACACAGTTCTATTTCACGAAATACGCGATAGGCCGTGGCGAAGTCCAAGAATAATATCCACGTTAGTTGATTCATGGTCGTGACGGGAGTGCGATAAATTTAATCATTTAATTAAAATTGTATTCGCTTTCTATTTACCTAGTCTCTGATATGAAAGCGTGTATAAATACATTTAAATTAGATAGTAAAAAACTATTTCTTAATTTTTACTAGGAATCGTGTCGAAATTGATCAGTCATTTCTTTTTGAATTAACACAAACTCAAACCACATCCAATCTCGTCTTGATATATAACCTACACGTCGCCATCCTTTGCTATGAAATAACATTAACTTGTAGCGAGTTTGTAGTTATTTTTTTAAAACTTGTACTTATGTGAAGTAAGTGCATTGTGTGCTTAGCATTAAAACAGTAGCACGCATGCGCCGCGTCACGCCCACTCAAGTCGAGTACGTAAGAGCAAAGAGAAATAGGTAAGAGCTAAGTTAACGACGTTTGTTGCGGCTTGTCATTTCTCTATGTAAGTTACTTCATGTACAGCGATGTTAAATCTTACACCTTAAATATTTACATTCACTAACTATATATTTCAAATTAGTTTTCTTTTAACCTTTAGTTACAGAAAATACTTTAGTACAGACGATAATTATTTATTTGACGAAAGCGGTTTCATATTCACAAGCACCGACTGTAATGAACTGAATTGTTCTGAAATTAGTCACATTGTAGAATTATATAATTAATATGAATTTCAAAAAGCTTCGAGTTATGCTTTAGGTGTGTAAACTTCCATTCACTTATATGTTAATAATGAGTAACAAACTTTAACTAAGAACCTTCGACCCAACGAGGGAGCTTTTGAAGAACTGCTTAGCAAAATATAACATAAATTAGACATCGAGTATTTAAATAACAGATAACTTATGTTAATACTAACAGGTTATAACAAAACATGCCAGCTTAAAATATATAACACAATTAATAAGAAGGCGACAATTGAAATAAAATTATTATTTTAACACCAGTTGTGTTTAACATTAGCTATTGTAAAACTAATTGTTAGTGCTTATAAACAAACAAATTAGCGTACAATAAACAGAAATAAATTTCGCGCCTGCCCCGAATTAAGGGTCCCCAACTTTTAGAGCATTAAACTAATCACCCCAATAAATATTAAATAAAACCACCCCTCTTAATACGTCTGAATTACAATGAACTCTATTAGATAGGAATGCCAATGTTAGCAAGTGTCAAAGTAGTATGGTCGTAGGTGCTGGTGATTTTTTTTTATTAAAGAGGCAACATACGATCAACATGTTACCATTTAACTACGAAGGGGATGGTTTCGCTAATTTTATGGTAGATTTACTACAGCCCTATTAAATTTTCGAAAATACTTCGAAAGTGAATATCAACTATGATACGTTATTTAAAACAATCAATAATGTATATTTTAAAATTGGTACAGAGGCCTTACATAAATGTTAACATCAAATACGCCGTCTGCGTTAATATTTCGTCAATAATAATATTGAAAGATTTACTTTATTAGCAATAAACACGCTGATGTTCGTATATAATTATTAATAACTGTATCACTTAGTTAGATTAGAGCAAACACAGACGCACGACAATAAAATTATGATGCTCCGTTGAGCGCAAGACTTGCAATCAGCGTAATTTGATTTCGCTGCCGGTCCCTAGCCGGCGAGCTATATTAAAGATATAAACAGGCCACTTCATGTGTTATAACATACTTATATATGTAGTAGTAAGTAGGATACGAGAGAAACATACTCAGAGAATAAAAAAATTATATTCAATTAACAAAGCGAAAACGTGTAACTTTGTTCCTTGTTCAGCTACTTCTCTTTTCTGTTGCTGTACTACACACATTGTCATTTATTTTCCTCTTTTCGCATAAACATTTCATTCAATAATATCATTGTTATTGTTAAAGTGCCTCTTCATTATATACATATCATAAAACGAATTGAGTTTCAATTTCAAAGTAACATACGTTTGTTAGAGTTTTCTATCTATCTACTTTTCCATTCAAAATTAATAAAAATTTTCTGCCCCGTTACAAGGTCAAAAGATTTTAAGTAATAATTATTACAGGAGCATATTATTTATAGGAAATAAATCATGTAAGTATATAATGAGTTTTTCTGGTTATTAACGACCAAGTAATGCTTATAATTTACAAAAAACTTCATTGCCAAGGCTTTACGATACTTAACGTAGTTAGTAAAATGTTTGAGATATTTCCGCTAAGTAAGAATAATCAAACACACGATACATGTTTTAGTCAACGTAGTTACTTGCAGACACTATTCAATATTTTTCTGGCAATAGTAAATAAGTTGTTTTTCTATACAGGAAACAAATGATCCCAAATTTCCAGGCACACAATACGAGCAGCTTCTCTTGATATTAATGTCCTATACGCTCCAGTTGAACAGAATAGTTTCGCAGAAGTTGCTCTACTTCCGTGAAGCCTTACTAATTGTTTCTTAAAGTTTTTTTGTAACTTACTATTTCTATTTTCAATTGGTCTAAAATATTAAAGGTGAAGTCTGCTAGTCTTGAATACTTTAGTTCTCCTATGTTGATAGCCGAAACATAACAATGCTGTTAAGGCGACAGTTTAATATGACGACGGTTTAGCCAAGCGGATTTTAAAAATCCTTGTCGCCAACAATACCATATTATTTTGCTCCGGAATGAAACGGAACCTTCTTCTTCCGATGTAAAAGCTAATCCATTGCGTCACGGGACCTATTATGTACTGACTTATTTTAAACATAGCCTACATCTCTTACGTTTTATTTATTTTAAAAAATCTTACTACGTCCTAGCTTCCCTAGTATTTATAAGTTATGAGAGAATGAAAATTGTGATACATACATATTTTTCTTTACTTAACATTTATACAAAAACTGAAAATGAAGTAGAGCAACTTTTAAGACAAAATCTAGTCGGTTGTAAGATTTACGTCGTGTGCCGGCGGAATACAAGTTAGCGATTACCGTAGACTTTAATCTCAGAACGTTAGGGTTCCTTTATAGCTGGATTGATTTATCGGTGATTACATATAGGTGCTCTTTGGCAAGGAAATGTCCAACACTGGCTTAATAAACCATAGGCATTTGTAACGTGAATATATTTTGTAGTGTGTATATTAATAATTATTAAAAGAAGCAGATAGTTTTATAAACGGATTAGTAGTCTTGTTTTTTCACGCGAGGTAGGCGAAGAGAATGCCATATATCATGCCAGCAAGGTCTTGTTTGGCTCGTCTGCTAGTTCCATTGTCCAAGTACAAGGCATATATAATAAAAGGCAGACTAGAAGGAACTTGTTAACAGAAGAGGAGCGCTAACTTTTATAAAGTGTGCTTGTAATCTGATTATTATAATTTAATTAAAAATTTCGTTTACTCGTACACTGATAGTGGTGGAAAAAAATGTGTGGTGGTTTATAAATAGTTAAAACTCATTAATGTTGTCTTTAATTAATAGTCATGGCAAGTTACGAAACTTTGCTTTAATAGTTAAGTAATATTCGAACTAAAGCTTTCAGTGAATGAAACCATAGGAAAGAAACGGATTAGTCTGCAGTAATCCGCACTAGCCGTGTTGGATCCACTAGTCCAACTGAGTCTGTCCTTTTAAGAAAAATCTTGAGTCTCAGTAGTGGGAACACTAAGTGGGCTGTATAATAATAATATTATTAATATTCAAATATTTTTAAACACCCATTAGGGGTTTAAAGAAAAGTCACGTACGGTCAACATGACAATCTTTATTTATTGGTTTTCAATTTGGGCCCTTAAGCACGATCTGCTGTTAACTTGAACGCGTTGCTTCGTTTAATGTATTTTTAAGTATATTCAGAATGTTTGATTTTAAATGCCTGGACGGACCGCCGTGGACGCTTTTAATAAAACAACATAGACAGTACATTGGCGTATCTTGACTAAAAGAAGTTAAATTTTGACGATCTCGCCTGCATAGCTATCACTCTTCTAGTAAATCGGTCGCAACTTTTTTTTTAATCGTTAAAGATTAATGCTTCACCACGATCCTTTCTAATGTTAAGGGATCTGTGGTGGTAAAGCGCATAAACCTACTAAATGCCTATTCACTTATTTTTGGAACACTGATGCCGCCAAGTTGTTCACTCCTTAGCTGTTCTTATTAAAAACGAGGAGCTGAACCTCTTTGTTCTTCAACTGTTACAATATATGGATAGAGTGTTGCCGCGTACCTTGTCGTTCGGTGGTAGAAAGAGGATAGAAGTATTGCGTCATTTAATTCTAGTACTGCTTTGTTTTAGCCGTAAAGGAGTAGAAGTCAGAGTTTTGGGAAAACTCGCTTCACCGTCTACGGTCTCATTGTCATTTAACGTCTAATGAAATCGAGGTCAAATGCTAGCTTAAGATAGATATAAAATACGTGAAGAAATATGAACAATTTGCCACTTAAAAAATATTACATTATGTTATGTTCAGCCAGTAAGTTAAACGAAATAAAACTAAAAAGAATTTTCATTGAAATATTAAGCTTAAAGTGTATGTGTCATTCCAATTTAATCATGAAACTTTTTTTTTGTCTTATTGAATATGATATTATAAAACGAAAGTAGTCCGTGCAAAGTAAACACATTTTTCCACTTAAGTCGCGAACAAACGATTCGCTAAAAGCAACCTCTTACGATACGACACAATGACAGGTTCCCGCCGAAAGTTGACAGATGCGTGGATTTAGGCGCGCATTTATCGGTTTGTGCAAACATAACCAAATGTCGCGCTGGCGGAGCCAATCCTGTTAAGCTAATTGATGATTATCATTTTTATGGGCTTAGTATTGCGGTGGTGTTCGGCGTGTGCGATAAATTAGATTCGTAATTAAATAATTTCACTATCCACTGTTTGACTAGTGAAATCATATTTATTTAGCTGTCCACACTTCAATTAACGAAATCAATTTTGCCACTTTTCAATTTGTACACTGTTCAGTGTTTATATTAATATTTTTGTATTAATTGAGGATTTCAAGATAACAGTTCATTTGTCTTATACCATGTAAAAGACAAATAAAACGTTCTTTTTATCTTTTATATCTGTACTAAGCACAAAATTAAATTCACGTGACTTTAAATGCATATACGTCCAGATCGCTGGATTAAAATGTTCACAACATCACTTACACCAGGTGGGATCGTAGTCAAGCATTAACCGGTACCTTTGGCCTTCCCCAGGGTAGATTGAAGGGCTATAGTACATGACATCCGAAAGCCATAAGTATTTCATAACAAGCTCAAGGTAACAAGGCAACGAATTAGATGCTGTCCAAAAGAAACAGTAAAAATGTAAATATAAAAAAAATATTTAACATAGCTTTAGTTTCAAATAATCTGAATAGTTTTGCCTTATGATCAACATTTCTTTCTGTTTTAGGCGCTCCACATGCTCTCCTAGGCAAGACCCGTCGTCCACGTACAGCCTTCACATCTCAACAACTTTTAGAATTAGAGAAACAATTTCGCATGAACAAGTACCTCTCCAGGCCCAAAAGATTTGAAGTAGCCACTAGTCTCATGCTTACAGAAACCCAGGTAAGAAAAATTTTTAGAATTAACATGTGATGTAATTTATAATTGTTAACAAAATCTTAAAACCTGCAATCCTCTGAAGACTTTTTATCAATCTTTTGTTTAGGTCATCACAAGTAAAACAAATATACATAAAACTGAAAATAGTGTAATTCAAATATTTAAAGGCTAGAACAAAAAACATTTTGCACACCCCTTGTTATTTAATGCGGTTACCAGGATTATTGGAAAAATGTGTGAAAAATTTATTCATCATTTACTTTGAAGGTTTTGACAAGCGTTCATATTATGTAATAAAAAAAAATAAAAGCTTTTTCTTTTTTTTTATTTGGTGTAATTAGGAATAACAACAAATTACAAGTTTAAATGTTAATATTACGTTATTAGGTAATATCAAATTAAAACATTGATGTAAAATATTTTTATTAAATTCAAAATTTTATTACGATATTCACTAGCCAAAATGGCGGACACCAACTGTCAAGCTGAGCGATGCTCGGATTTGAGCTTACAAATGTCCCAACAAGATTATGGGGGAGGTAAACGTTACCCATAAAGTTTATTGCGTGGGGCGTTTTATATGGGTTTAAAGATTAATCTCTTCGCACCCACGTTGAGTTTTTGCATTTTGATGTATCACAATCGTGGTTGTAATCTTGCAAGTGCTTTAATACGCCGAGATACGAGTTTGTTTTCAGAAATATTTAAATGGCGATCCTGTGATTTAAAAACACAATGTTACATTTAAAAAAATACTTAAGTTTAA
Organism: Pachliopta kotzebuea; assembly: GCA_018246255.1. Taxonomy (NCBI): domain Eukaryota; kingdom Metazoa; phylum Arthropoda; class Insecta; order Lepidoptera; family Papilionidae; genus Pachliopta; species Pachliopta kotzebuea. Next base: position 19,964 of record DWLS01000575.1, read on the forward strand.
AGTTAGTTACATTGGGCACCAAAAAGAAACTTTAAATTTAATTGGTACACCATAGTAAATGCTTAATTATAATACATTATACTTTTGATAGGTATTTGTTGCCATCGAAACATCTATTCCTTCCCCTATTCAGCTTTTGCACATATTATAATATTGTACGTAGGTATTAAAATTATAATGGTAACTACACTGAAAAACTAACCAATGTATAAATATCCAACTCTGTAATCAAACTTAGTATCATTTGTATGTTCTGCTATTTTTATTTGTGATAATGGTAACACGATTTCAAATTGCTTTTAATAATATATATTACAATCGTTGATTCAAATGTTTCATAAAGAAGAAATGTCAATCACGTTTACAGATTAATGTCTGAATCATGATGATCAGATTAATGAATAAAATACCCATTTAAACAATAGTTAATTTTTTATGTAATTTAACAATATCTTTACTGTTACTTTTTTATTTAATTTTTCATGTTTTTCACAGGTAAAAATATGGTTTCAAAATAGAAGAATGAAATGGAAACGTTCGAAAAAGGCCCAACAGGATACAAAATCGAAGGACACCCATGCCACTCAATCGGATGAGAAAAACAAACAGAAAGACCTTCCTCTACAACCTTCGGAACCCGAAAAACAACCGCAACAACAAATGGCGGCCGATTTGACATCTGTCAAACCTGCCCCAATGCTTGACAGGGACAGAATTATAGCATTAGAAAGAGAGAGAGCTATGGCAGCAGCGAATTTTAATTCAAATTTAGAAAACAATAGAAGGGGATTGGTTGTTATTAACCAAGATGGCGGTAGATCCGGCATGGATATGTTTAGGCCGTATGTGGTATGAAGTTGATAAGTTTTTTTATTTATTATTTAATATTTGCAAAACATTAATGAAGTGCAAATAGAATATCACCTACAATGGTGTTTGCTACAAAATGTAATCATAAACAAAATGTATAAGCTACCGAGATATATGTAGTATAATACTTACACTGTACAAAGTTATAAATGTAATTTAAGCATTAAATATGATTTATAACGTAATTTAAATTACTACATTAGGATTTTTAGTTATTTAATAGTAAACATATAAGCTTTATCTAGTCATCAATTTTTTTTTTTATTTTGTTATAATAAAATGTAAATACCATAAATGAGAGCAAAAATACGAAAGTAATGTTAGTGTTGATAGCAAGTTGTTATCATTCTTTTCTTAGTTAAATATGTAACTATTTGTCTCCGGGACAAAAATTAATATAAAAGTTTGTTAACTAAGCGAAATAAGAATTAGGTTATATTTCAGTTTTAAATCCGGTACTTTTATCTTTTGGCACTAGAATGCGATCTTTTTTGGCTTGAGCTCCCAACGTAGAAGCAACATCCGGAGGAAATGAATATCATCCAAGAACACCTTTCGAAGATGTTCAATCTACTTTAGGCGGCATTTTCTCACATGAACAGTTGTAAAAGAAAGCCCATTTCCGGTAGTGGTTGGTTTCTAATATGTTCAAATATATTTCATGTATAATTATAATTAACATAATTGTTAGGTTTACTTAAATTGAAGTCATGCTGTATTCATAGTTTTAATTAACAAATTTAGGTTTTTGACAAAAAAAAATTAAATGTGTTTTATAAATTCGTTCCTAAAATAAACCGAGACATCTTTAAAACCAGTATTACTAATAGTAAGAATATTTAATCTTCCTACCTAATGTTACTTGTGCAGTAGCGATAATAGTATATTTTTAGGTTTATTATAAAAATTAAGTTTTTTAAGCGAACTATTAAATTTATAACATATGTAAAAGACTTTATACAGAAACGTGCATATTTTTATTATTTGAAAGTCAAAAAGTTGACAAGTATAGGGAATATAAAATGAAATATGGAGGTATTTGAACATGGTCGCAGACCTGCAAGCAACGGCTACACCGGATCCCTGTTTAACCAAAAATTTTCCCATCATTTTAATTTTTATTAAGGAGTACTGAGCTCCCTTTTAATTGACTTCATGGAGGTACCACAGGTTTAGCCTCTGGATGAAGAATTTAGTGGTTTCGTTATTAAAAAATTTCATCAGCATCATCCAGTCTCAGTCTAGACTTAGCGAATGATGACTTTAAGTATATTATTTATTCATAATTATATCTAGATATCTACTATTGATTACCTAAATACATACGAGATAATAAGAATAATCAAAACAAAATTTAATTTATAAAAAATCTGTTGTTAATACAATCAAATCAAATAAACTAATAAAATATTTATGTATATTATAGTATAATTAAGATTTACATAGATCTTAAATGTATCGCCAACTTATTATGTATACTGACTAATGATAATGTGAAGCGTTTGTATTATATTAGAAATAAATTGACTTCACCTTATAGTAGTGATAAATTATGTGCAAAATTTATGAAAATATAGTTGCTATGTTGAAAAACAATGAATCCATTCGTTTTTATTACCATATTACCTAATCTTTCCATCTTTATGACCAATAAGTAAAGAAACGATTGCAATATATCTACTAAATATTGAAATATTTTTTAAAATAGGTATAAATGGAGTAAGTTACGGCAGGTATTACCACGGTATGTAAAAACGGCATTAATTACCATGGTATAAGACATTTTTCTATTTTAAGCTAATAACAATCATACAATCACATTATTGGTTTTGCAAGATGCTCAAAACAAGCGATGTATACAACGGCAGCTCAGCTCCATACAAACCCGGAGCCAATCACGAAGAGCAGCCACTCTATTGTAGTATAATTACCGAAATAATACATCGCATGTTTCAAAACATTTTTATTAAAGTGTTGTAGTTTTCTTCAAGTATAATGTCGTTACGCTTTTTCGACTTAAATATTGTAAGACCACTTGGTATTCTAAAAAATACACTCGCGGCATTAGATGCTCCAAATTCACGTTAATTTTTAATATCGTGGTACACTCGGTAACAGGTGAATTGAGTATTCGGTATCTTTTGCTTTTTATGTTCTAATTAATTATCCTATTTCTAAAAGTTGTGCTCCTTTTCGGGCCTCATTTATTCTCATACCGTAAAATCTATGCCCGAAGTATGCAAAGAATAGTTAAAAATATATTATTTTTAACCAAATTATAGTAGTTTAAAATTTTGCTTGGGTTGCCTAAAAAATTAAAAAATGTGTACAAACTTAATTGGCTAATAAAGTAATAATCTGGCATGTCTTGTGATTTCAATTGTAGTTTATCATGGGAACTAAAACTTCTTTCACCTAAGTTATAATTTATTTTTTGTTTGGCTACTATTATAAATTACAAAATGAAATCTTGGACGTGTTGCTGCAATATATCTAGTAATAGTAGTAATGTATATGGGATAGTAGTAATACATATATAGGAACCTATTACCGTGTGTAAACAACTCGGTGCTATATAACAGTTTTCATACAAATCTCAAAATTTTATTTATTCATTTGATATTAAATTTTGGATAACTTTACCGTATTTGATTTTAATAATTGCATGATCTTAATTTTTTCCCTATCTCTTGTCTCCTCCAGCTATTACATTACATTAACCTTTTTTTATTCGACTTTGCCGTCCAGTCGAGCAAGACCTGATGCTAAATAACATACTCCGTCCGTCCATAACTACGTAGTGCTGGCTAAGGATGGTATATACGTATCCACATTGTGCTTGTCGCCGTAAGACACAAGATGCTAACTCTTGTTACCTCAATGATTTGAATAGCTGCAACGCCCTTCAAATCGGGCCACAGTAATATTTGCCCAGTATTATTTGTCGTTTGCAATAGGGCCTGCGGTGGTAGTTACCGTATTTACCTTCTCGATCTCCGCGAACAGAGACTTACCATCAATACTTTTACATACTGAATATTATTTTATAACAAAACGAAAATCTATTGATACAAACGCATAACAGAATTTTTAAGCTTTTATTGCAATACTTTCAGTACTATCTCTCGATTATAGAAATCGTTGTCACTCGTTTCTATGTATACTCCTCATTCGTGATGTCGACGTAGTTCCGCAGGAAAAACTAATTCCATATACCCGCCTAGCGCCGCAGAGCGAGACGGATAATGTGAGGTTATCCCTCTTTGCGTCTTGTGTTTTTGAACTGGTGCTATATTCATAGACAGCTTTAAAAGCGTTCCGAATAATATTTCTGTTATTTCACATACCAGCACTGTTACTGCCATTCTATTACGAATATTTTGGAGCACCCATATTCACACGGAAGTTCTTTTTTTGTTCCACGAGCAGGTAAGACGTGCAAGGCGTTCACGTGATGGTAAATGGTACACTTGCCTCTGTCAACTTGGAGGTGATTAAGATGGTATACACAGCACCACATTACACTCCTCGCGATGAGACTTAGAATAGTTTACCTTGTTACCCTAGCATTTTCACTAGAACACAGCACCCTTCAAACCTTGCTGTTAAGCGGCAGTAACAGGGGCTGCGGCGGTAACTACTTAGATGACCACCAACACCAGACCAGTGCAATTTTTTTTTGTAAATAAATAAAAACAGTTAACTTGTCTATGGATGAGGCACGGGGCGGGGCGGAGCGTGATTGATGCCCTTTGTTTAAACAACTCGCGTGCCGACATTACGCCGGCTCGCAGCGGCGTCCTGTATCTAATGAGCCAGCTACCAGCTTCTGTAGCCTTATACCTGTCTTTTAAACCGTTTTAAGCGACATGCTTAATCTGGAAATTTTTAAGGTTTACGTCAACTTTTCATGAAACACCATTGATCAATTTATCTTTAACATCCGTTAATCGTATATTCCCACAGGTCGTTACAACGATCAATCCTGTACTGCTCGCACCTAGTGGCTTCCTTCGACCTTCATCGCAACGTTGGTCTTCCAAAACTACGTATACATATGCACCGCAATTCGAGAAACTTACTGCCCATTTAACATATTATTTCAAAAATCTTGATCCTATGGTAAATGCTTCATTAATCTATAATAATGCTTAGCTACTTAGGGGTAAAAGTAAGGTTTTAAAGCCAATACACAAATGATATAAAAAATTTAAGAGTATTGCTACGACAAATATTCGAACCCAATTACATCGGATATAGATTTCTAATTTAGTTACAATGCAGCGAAAATGGAAAGGTAGGTAAACCAGGAAACACATATTACAGTTAATCCTCCTACAATACAGTAAATAGATTTTGATATATTTAAGATGGTAGGCCTCCCCGTGGCTGTAGAAGTACAGTGTTGTGTAAAGGTTTTTGCTGTATACTTATCGTGTTAATGAAACTTATCGTGTTATAGGAGTGTTCTCTGTCTTTCATAAAAATATATTACATCACAAGGGACACTGCTTTATTGCTTATGTTAACTTTTGAATTTTATTTCGCACGGTAAAGCAAAAAGAGAGGCTGCAAATGTATAAACTTCATCCATTGTAATGAAAAATATTATCTACAGGGAATCGGCTGAACTACAAGAATCATCAGTTGTATAAAATGGCCGCAAGCGCGCGGGGCGTTTTCGTTACAAAATCAAATATCAAATATTGATATTCGTTCCTCGATTTTGTATTCTGTTTGAGGTGCGAGATACTATTTGCAGTTCTACTTGGGGAAACGTTTCAGATTTCATCTGTCATCAATGGCTGCCGTCCTGTTTTATGGAAAATGTAACGAATAAAATTGTTAAATTAAATCTATTATAAAGTCCTAAAAAACTTAAGATCAAAATAACAATTTCAATATATTTTGTTAATGCAGTTAATTGTTTAAACCTATCTCGGAACTTAGAACCAAATTATATAAAATATTAGTAATTAAATATACAAAATATTACAAAATGAATCTTCGGTAAATTATTTTTAACTTTTAAAGAAGACGAATACAAAAATATTCGCTAGTTTGTGTAGATGTAGCTGGTCGTTTTGAGCTTTTTTTGTAATTACTTTACTAAATACGTCATCATGATTACAATTAAAAAATAGTTGCTAAAAGAAAAAGAAGTAAGTCTGTGCTATAAACAGAGTAAAAAAGTTAAAACATCTGTTCACGCTACAAATGTAAGCCATATCAATTGCCATCAGAGTTTAAAGTTGTTATAATCTAAGTTGAAAGTCCTACATATATTGAATTTAATTTTTTTTTATATAATCAAAGTGATGCACTAAATTGACTTTGAATGAAAATAAAATACTTTGTAAACTGATGGAATATAAAAGAAATTATTTTTCCCACCTTGTAAACAGAACTATGCACAAATTTTCATTTCTTGACTTGTGAGTTAAACAAATAAAATAATATTACCACGTAGACAAAAAATTACAGTTAAAAAAAGGTAAAAGCATTCACGTTCACGTCCGGTGGCTGCCCAACAACGCAGAAGGCGGGAAGACGGCGCCCGTTGATTGGTGCAAATTGAATTTGGAATCAAGAAGCGCGGGAAACGCGCGGGACGGCGGTAGCACGATGGGGTGCAGGCGGCGGTGGTGGGGGGGGGACAGGGTGGTATTGTCGTGTTGGCGATCGTTCGCTGATTGCTCGTTTGTGGTACGACTGATAATAGTGGATAAGATCTCAAAAATTACAACAATAAGATATTTCTATATTACTGGTAATACAATGTATTATCATATCATTATGAATATTTCCCGAACATACTTTATTAACACTTGCATAAAAGTATATAAAGTGTTAAATAAAGAAATACAATATTAACATAATATTTAAAATAAAAATGTTTTACAAATCCTCCATATGATTTAAAAGATATTAAATCAATTGAATATCCTTAGTAGTATTGCGAAAGCATACCAAAAAAAAAATGGATTAAGTCTAAAAAAGTTTCTCAAATCTGAAACTATTAAAAGAAATAATTTTTTTATTCATGTATCTTCAAAAATTCTTATTACTCTTATCTAAGAGGTAACTATTGTACCTTATATACTATTGTACCTTATGTACTATATTTTTGATGCTTTGATATTTTTGTCGTACTTTTGTATTTGCTTTTTACATATAAATAAACTATTAATATACTTTTTAATAAAAACATATTCCTGAACTTCACTTGCGTGTATTTTTAATGACATAATTTATTTGATATCATGGTGCCTTACCTTAAGAAATATAAAAATAATTAAAAAGTTCTACATGACTTTTATGTACTCTTAAAAATTTTAAACTTGCTGGTGAAATTCTCTTGTAAAATAATTAAAAACTTTAAATGTTCATTAAATATACTATATTATAGAGTTTATAATTTATCGTATTCTACCTTCCTGTGATTTGTTTGGCCAATTTTTAATACATAATTTAAGTCATAAAGTAGTTCGGAAGTCCACAGTACTCTTTCTTCGAAGTTACCAGTGTTCGGATGATTGTGCTCCCGGCACCGTTTGACGAGGTATAGTAACACCGCATTGTTCCGTTCAACCAACAATTTACGCAGTTTGCCTGCTTAGTTTACGAATCACGGGAACTTTTGCGGAATACTGAGGGACTCTGTAGTACGATAGTATTTACCTTCGAATAATTTAATCAATTGAAGTAAATGATTGTATTTAAAGTAATTTACAACTCGACTACATAAATGTAACAATAACTTTATTACACAGCAGTAACGTAACTACTGTATAATGCAATTTAAAAATGTCATTAAGAATTAGTTAGCAAAAATGTCCACGATCAATTTTATGCTTCATATTACATCGTCCTCCACGTTTAATTATATTATTTAGTTTGTAATATTAAAGAAAATGTTTTAAACAATATGAGTACGACGGACAATAGTATCATAAAAAATTCACAATATTTTCGGGTCAGACAATTTTTTTTTCATCCTGAATTATGAATACATTTTGACACGTATTAATTAAAGTTTTGTCATTGAAAATCCAACATCACCTTGAATATGAATTGTTCATGAGAAGAAAAATTCATCCATGCTTTAACCTAACGACTGAAGATCGTAACGTCATCGATTTATTAGTTTTATTTATATACAATCCTACACCACTTGCTTATAAGTTAGTGATGTAGGATTGTATTTTTTTACTATTGAGAGTACATCGTGGATTTATCTACTTAATACAGTGAGAATCTTGGCGGAACAGTACTTCTCCACTAACAGTAGAGATATAATAGTAATGATGTACTAAAGTGGAATGAACCAGATCAAAATATCAAATCAATTTTTTTTGTACGCAAATCATTTTTTTTTTCATAAAAGTGAAAAATGTAAGATAGCAAATATTTAAAAACACTACAATCAAAAGATTTTGTAATGATTACAATTAACAATGTAACTTTTATAATCTTAGATAAAAAAATGTTATTAACTTTAATATAATTTGGAGCCAGAAAGCGCCTTTTTTTCTGTATACTAATTAATGCTTTCTCTTAAAGATACAAATATATTTATTAATACAGTCTTGATTAATGCTGCGGGGTTCAGCTACCTAACATATAGATATAAATACCTATCTGTTTTACTCCATCGTAGATTATCTATAAGATAGTTGCAAAACCCGTAACACATATTATAGTAGATACTCTGATTTTCCTTTAGGAAATAATTAAATTGAGGGAAGCCGTAACGCTGCCATAGTTATAGCGATTAATTTTTTTTTATGTACATTTTATTTACCAATGCTTGTTTACATCAATTACCAAACCAATATTTTCAAAGTATAAAAACAGATAGCG